>CAEGAE010003695.1:0-92579 GCA_903067095.1 Girardinus metallicus
TTTTTTTCATAATCATAGATAAAGTTTGTAATGGATGAACATTGATGTTGGACTGAATAGGGGAAGCTGGAGCACCCGGAGGGAACCCATGCATACAAGGGGAAACTCTGCGTGCAGCCCTTACGTTTTTAGAAAGAAGTATGAAAAAACTAAAAAAACTACTATTATAACTAATAAAAACTAAACTAAATAAAACTAGACTAGACTGAAAAACGCAAAACTAACTATGGAGGCCCAGATTTCACTCACCAAGCCCCCAACTCTCTGATAAGAATAAGATGTTGTGGTCTGCTGTGGGAGCTTTCCTCGTTTATACTGGTGCACGTATGATGGAATGATAGCTTTCTTAAAACGCCTCCACAGGGAAATCTTTTCTACTGGGTTCTTCTTTTCTTCACAGATGTTGACCAGCCAGGACAACATGTTCTTGGGTTTCCGATCCCTGAGGAGAGACAGTTTTGATTTCATCTACGTCTCCAGAATGTTGTACAATCGTTGACTGTTTGAGGCTCAGGGACTGTTTCCATTTGTGACTCCCTTGTAGATGTTTTAGATTATAGTTCTTCCTCTTCCTGGCTGGATTTCTCTTTGGTTTTAGAGTCCATTTCTGCTTCACTAAACTTGACTGTTTTTTCCTCATGATCAATCAGCATTTCAGAGGAAGCTGCAAGTTGTGTCTCGTTTTGCACAAAAACTGCCTTCAGGTTTTCTGTTTTTATTTCTAAAGCAGTTTGTGGTGCCAGAGTCTTGGCATTTTTGCCAGAATCTTGAGTTTCAGAGATGTCTGTCTCTGCTTGGTTTATTAGGGCCTCCAGTTCAGCAGCAGCTTTAATCGCTGTTGTTCTCCTTTTCTCATATTCAGATTCCCTAGAAAGCTTTTTTTCCACTTGCTGATCCTCATCTTGTTGCGTTTCAGAGACCTTCTCTTCTTTAGTGTCCTGGTGTATTTCAGAGATCACAGTTTCATCTGTGATCTCATCTTTGAAGGTGGCTGTCTGATTCTCAGCTGTTTCTGCCATTGATACTTCTTCTTTACTGTTTTCTCCAGAAATCTTTTGGTTCTTTAGTTTTTCCAGCTCAATCGCAGCTTTTATTGCTGCCTTCCTCTTTTTCTTGTAAATAGATTTTATAGACATTTTTTTCTCCACTGGCTGATCCTCATTTTGTTGTGCTTCAGAAGCCATTTATCCTTCAGCGACTTGGAGTAGTTTAGGGATCAAAGCTTCTTCTGTATAAATCAAATTTTTCAATTCGGCAGTCTGATCACTAAATATTTCTGTTCTGGAACACCTTGTTGTTCAGTGTGTTTTAGGGTTTTCAGCTCAAAGGCAGCTTTCATTGCTGCCTTTCTGTTTTTCTTGTATATTGATTTCCTAGACAGCTTTTCGTCCACCTGCTGATCCACATGTTGTTGTATTTCAAAGCCTGTTCTTTTTTCAACATCTTCCAATAAATCTGTCTCTGTGTTACAATCATTTGATATACTGGTTCTGATTAACGTCTTGTTTCCTGAGCATCCATCTCAGTTTGTGTTGAAGCAGATCTGTAATGAACTGCTTTCAACTTTGGGCTGTCTGGCAAGTCTGTCTGTGTTTGAACACACACCATTTTCTTTTCATGAAAATGGAGCCGTCTCAAACAGTTTTCATAATTTTCCTCAGCCAAAGTTCTCCTTTCCATTTCCTCCGATAGGGACGCCTTCGTTTTCAACAATTCATTAAGAAGAAAGTGTATGTGTTCTTGAAAGTCGATCATCGGTCCAAGTAAGGTTTTCAGTTGAATTCGACAGGGATAACATCAAGGCATGGGCATTTGGAAGTTTTTTAGGACTTTGATTTTCGTAGCCTGCAGCTTCTTTGATTTGTTCGTCTGGGTTTGTTCGACCTTCGTCTGAGACCTTGGGTCCATTCTCCACCTGGCCACTTGTTTTGGTTTGTTCGTCTGAGACCTTGGGTCCATTCTCCACCTGGCCACTTACTTTTAGTGGAGTGAATTCTGGGTAAATGTTGGGTGTATGATCTATTGGGCCAAAATAACACACACAATTTCCAAATGTAATAGTGTCATTCTTACTGATGTCATTCTCCCATGATGCTTTTGTCTTCTTTACCCGCTTGGACTTAGATGGCTGTTTTTTCTCTGTTTGAGTGTTGGAGCTTGATTTTTTGGTGACTGGTGGAGCATCAAGGGTCTCAGTATTTTCCACTGAAATCTTTTCATCAGCAGGGGAGTGTGATGCCAACCAGAAACGTAGAAGCTGCAATGATTGCTTCTTCTTCTTACCCATACCTGGCTCTCTTTCTCCTTGTTCGTCAAACGAATAATTTTGCACTTCCAAATCCTGAGTTGTAGCGATATTGCCAAGTGAATCGTTGTGAGTTTCGTCAGTGTCAGCCAAACTGTGTTTATTGTCCTCAAACCAGTATCTGAATGGCACCTTCTTTCTCTTGTTTCGCTTGACCTTGGGTGGTCCAACTATTTCAGTCTTACTGCTGGATGTTTCAGCTTCAAGAATAGGGTGCTTTGACTCCATTGTTCTTTTAAGATAAATAATTTTCCTACTAAATTCAGTAAAATTCAGGATCTGAATGTCAGTCTCAGGTTGTGCTGCTTGACGGTTGTGATGAAATTTGACCACTATGACAATCCTACAGGAGATCTTTCCTGCCAACAGCCATCACAATCTACAATAACTCTTTGAAGAATCTGAATTAAAGAATTACGATATTTAATTTCCCTTTGGGGTCAATAAAGTATTTTTGAATTTGAATTCTGTATTTTTATTAAATACCTTTAAACTTTGAATTCTCAGATATGTTGAAAAGGAGGCATCATGAATGTAGAGAAGGAGCAGAGAGGAGGAGGAAATTTAAACTAGTCTTTTCATTATACATAAGCGGTAAAATGAGATTTTTAGTAAACAAATTGAATGAATTCCAAGTGCTAAAAATGGGCCCAGCCAGAATACCAGGGATGCAGTAATTGGTGCCTCAATAGTGTGGTGTGTTAGTACCCTTAGAAAATGTAGTTTTCCGAGTAACATGGAATATTAAATTAATTAGTTAATTTATTTATTCATTTATTTCATACAGGTTTAAATATAAACAACAGAATAAGAAAATCTCTAAATCCTTCAAAATTGGCCGTCTTCCTATTTGTTTTAGGCCATGGCTCCAGAAGACTTATTTCTTTCCTTGGAGGAATCTGCGTACCAAATTTTATAAGTCCATGTTAAAGTTGCAGTATGTAATTTTAATTTAAAAAAGTGCTTTTCATATTTTCATTAATACTATTACTATGTCATCATGACAATATGATGTGAGACAGATAATCTGAAAAAGTCAAGCTCCTCTGCCTTCTGCTACAACTCTTGACTATCAAAGAGGGTAGGAACATAGATTGACCAGCAAATGAAGATCTTTGCCTTTTGACTCAGCTCTTTCTTTGCCACGACACACCGGCACAGTATCCGAATCACTGTGGAAACATCATCAGTCCACCTATTGAGCTCAAATCTGAGAAGTCTTTTGCTGTTAACGGGCCCAACACAATTGTCTGCAGTTGCTTTTTCTGGTTTATTTTTTCCCCTCGTGTTGAGTCCACCCCCGGATGAGCTCTGACGCCCTCCAAGAGGGTCTGCCCCGCACTTTGAAAAACCATGATGTAGACATTTATGTCCCCTTAAATTTACAAGGAATACACATTGTTAGAAAGTATTTAACATCTACAATAAAACCAAAGGACGTAGAAAGGATTTGTTAAAATCTTTATTAAAATGTACTCCTACCTGTAATAAATTAATATAAAAATCAGACTAAATTATTCTGCGAAAGCAAATTTGCACAAAAAACAACTTAAACATAGTTTATGATGTTTTGTCTACAATAGTTGCAATGCATTCTTTGTTATTTTGCAACATGTAAACTTACAATACATTTAAGTCGTTCAATGGATATTGTGCACTGCAGTGCAGAAAAGAAAAATGTCAAGTTTATAGAAGCTACATGTTTACAGCTAAAAACGGAAGGTTCAGTGATTCTAGATTTCCATCAGATTTATGGACTTCCATGAGGTGCTTCATGCGACTCTGCAGCGTCTCCCTCTTGTGCCTGATGTCTTTGTTCTCCATCAGTAGGGAGTCCACTTTTTTCTTCTCCTTAAGTATTCACAGCATTTCCTTTTGCAGATGCTTAGCAAACTGTTGCAGCATTTCGTAGCGGATCACCGTGGGGATCTGGTCAGCCAGACGCATTCCCGCAATCTGCCACTAAAAAATGGGCGGTAAACACTTTTTCTGAAGGGGTGTGCATAAGACTGACATGACACTGTCATAAACATAACATAACACCTGTTATGAACATGAAGGAGTCTATGAATGTCTATGACTGTTGTCATGAAGCGTTAATCGGTAAAAATGCAAAGTTGTAATAAAGGTTGAATTAAAAGTCCATTAATATTGCCAACTTTGCATTATGGTGTCGATAGAATGTCTTTTAACATAAACATGTTAATGTGTCCAAAATACAGAAATAGCATTGAAGGCAAAAAGCTAAATTTGTCAACTAAATGTAGTAAAATTTAATCTACAATCAATTAAGATGTAATGCTTTCTCATAATGTTTGTCAAAGTGATTGCATCTTGAACAAATCCAAGAGTCCCCAAAATGTAGATGAAAGGCTTAAGCACAGGGACTGCAGCTGCAAAGTCTCTGTTTCGTATTGATTTAGGGATAACAAGCCCTGATCTGATAGGACCTATCTTTCCCAGAATTCTGGTAGCACCATAAGGCTGAAGAAGGGCAGAAGGTTTGTCACCATTCCAGAACTTTGAACTGTTTTCTGTCTTGAACAAGCTGCCAGAGAGCCATAAAGGAATGACATGTAAAATATCGTCAAATACTTTGCATTTTCAACAAGCTCCAAAATGCTAATCATGAGAGGAATATATAACCTAAGTCGTTATATATGCTGAAAGACGTAAGATTTTTTTAAACTTGGGAAACCAACTCATTCAGAACATAAGAAAAAAGTCAAGGTTTTCTCCTTGTTCAGCTGGAAGAAATTTTACAACACCCGTGATTTTGGACATCTCAGCAGTTTTTTGGGACTGAAACTTTGGAGATACATTTGTTTAGAAGACTTATCACTCATTACAATATGCAGTGAAATTACCTCATGCGCCCTCAAGTACAGCTAGGTTCCGATATCGAGCCTGTGTGACATCTGTATGTCACTCATGCCAGGCATATGTCCAGTTATACCAAAAAGTGTTGTGCATAACCATTAAATTAACTCCATCAAACTAAATGTAGTACTGTTAATGTCATCTTTTGAATATGTAGGGCGTCTGCCATGTCGGGTGAACTTTAATTAAACTTTGACTGACTGTTGGGTAAATGCCTATAATACAACATTTGACTTATCATACCATCTCTGTTCTAGATGTGCCAGCTCCTTGCAGACCGAATCAATCACTTACACACCTTTGGTGGGTGAGTACCAGGGAACCGCTGCTCTTGTGATAAGCTTAAAAATGTGTATTTTGTAAATGGGATAATTAACTTTTCAATAATATTGCAATCAGGGGTGCCACCAGGAATCTTGGGCCTCATGACAAAAAATTTAATTGCCCCCCGCCCCTTCACACCTGCTGTTATAATATCTTGAGTCTATCTGAACCAGAGTGGTAACATTTAACTTTTACTGTTAAAAACAATTTATAAAAAAGATATGATTAATTTTGTAATTTACAGGGCCCCATTTTTTAATATGTCCATGAAGAAAAAAAAAACTTTTTTGTGGGGGGGCCCTTGGAATTGTCCTAACCTTTCAATCAATAAAAAATTATTTCTGAATATCATCTCATGGACAATGAACTAAATGCTTCTTTCTGCCCGGGAGCTGACGGCGTGTTGAAGGGTTATGGACAGGACGCTTTAGAGCGCGTCTGGCTCAGAAGCGCATTCCAAACCTTTGGTTGAAATGGCGCCTTTAATTCCAGTTTCCGTTACAGACCAGAGAAAACTAGAGAGAACGCAATGTTGAGCTAATCCTGTTTATAGTCTAAACAGAGGAGCCGGCAGTTTACCTTGAGGAAATAAATGAAGGCGCAGAAGTTAATTAAACCGTAACATTCGCAGTGCACTGCACAACCAATGTGCACCCGGCTCCGCCGCCGCGAAAAATTAAGCTTAACATCCTGCGGTTTCAACGAAAGGAGCCTTCTGGCAAGGGTGTAACTTTGTGTTGCAACTAAAAATGGAAGGCTTTGTGGGGACGAGGAGGAGCGGGTGTGCCAATAGTTACAGTTACTTTTCTTTTTGTGTGCCAAGAATAAAGCCAAAACTTACATGTGAAAACAGTCTTAGTCATTAAATTAGGACATATGTCCTGATGAGGCTTGTCAAATCAATAGTACCTTTCTAAATTAACCCTTTAGTAGGTGTTAAACATACTGCGAAACACTTGTAATTTCACTTGGTGATGGAATTACTGACAAAAGAACTTTTCAGTCATATTCTAATTTATGGAATAAGTCTGTTATTTACTCAATGCTTGCCTACAGTTGAAAACAGTTTCAAAATTCAATAATATTTTTGTGTGAAGAATTACCTCTGATACACACATCTATGTATGTATACACACACACAGATATATGTACACACATGTTCACATATATACATATATGCATGTATATATACACGTGTGTGTGATATATACACACATACAGTACGTTAAATACCCACGCACGCCCACACACAAAACACATTGTTAGCTACAAAACCATGCTCTTACAATCGCGACGTTTGTAACTAAAAATAACGTTCACCACTAAAAATATTTAATTCAAAAACTATACCGTAGTGTTTGATTACAATAAAACAAATTCACAATTTCAGCCGGTCAATGTTAGAAATATCTTTATTTACAAAAATAAATATATTTATTTTTGTAAATATCTTATATCTGGCGTCCCCAGTATTTTGTTATTGGGGCCGCCAATAACAAAATACTACCAACCGTAAGGTTTGTATTGCTAAATATATATACTATAATTCAAAAAGTATACCCTCTGAACAAATTCAGTTTTAACGAATTAATATTAGAAATATCCTTATTTACAAAATAAGCATACCTATATCAAGGGGACTGATAATGGCAAGATACATTTTAAAAACACTGTTGCAACTTATTCCGTTTTGTCGTTAAACTGTAATTTTGTTAGATATGCAGCGGAAGTTGTCTTATCAAAATCAAAGCATCAAAACAAAAACCGGAAGTCAACCATATATTATACAAATAAAACGAAGTAAAGGCAACACGCGCTATAAAGGTGATACAACAAACAATGAGCTTAATTTGGGGTTATTTACACAACTATTTTTGAAATTTACACACAAATATTTTGTAGTAACTCCCTCTAATGGGGCGAGATTTAGCGACTGTGACAACCCCGTTCTCTACAAATTTCTGCATCTCATCACATCCTTCACTCCTCTGGCCTGTAATGGGCTGCAGCCTGCGGTTTGGGTTCAAAAGCTGATCCCGAATAGGATTCATATTGATCAGGCTCCTGCCGCGCATTCTGCTGGCAACACAAAGCACGACGCAAAGACAGTAGATCAACGTCAGCAAAACTGGAGCGTCTAATGCCGAAACAAGTGCATCAGTTAAAGGCTTGAAGCAGCAAAGCTCCTCAGCACACAGAGAGACGCTCATCTCTCTCATCACCGTTACATCCACTCTCAATATTGAAATTTCTCCACCCACGCTTTTTAATCTAAATTATGTTCTAATACATTGCAGCATTACTTCCCAGGAAAAATGTTGCGCTCACCTGTTCAGGCTCATGATGTGCTGAGGATGAGAAACGAACAGAGGCAAGTGGGTGAGGATGAGGAGGAGCTTGTTTTTACGCCCCCTGCGTCTGCCGAGGGCGGGGAGAGACACGCTCTGTCATCAACACTTTATCATCAGCTCGACGGCTTTGACGTTTCGCCACCGTGCGTAAAACCAACAAGCCGCTGTCATTGCCAAAACACGCCCCACATTCTCATCCTAATGTCAACTGCCTTGCAGCATGCTAGAAATAATGATTTAGTTACTGTGCTTCGCAAAAAACAAGCCTACTCTGTAGACCTTTAACTCTTTGATTGCATTTACATTTACATGGGGATTTTATGTACCGTAACCAATAGTGCACGATTGTGGAGAGGTCTTTTTGTTTTCGAAAATTAAAATATGTGCTTTCCAAGTCAATACTTTCTAGAATTGCTTTTCACTGCAATTCAGTTCAAATTCAAAATTAAAATTCACAAACACTTTATTGATGTAAAAGAGAAAATCGTGGCCATAACTCATAGTTAAAGATTTATTGTGGAGCTATTTGAAAATGTCTCCATCAGCCTTGGACCTTCAGGAACTGAATTTTTCTCCATTCCCTTTAGCAGGTGCTTAGCCAGATTGGATCAAGATTTTCTGAAAACTTATGATTTTCTAGTCTTGCTCCAGATTTTGTGTTTCGGTCTTGACTTGGCCATTCTAAATGTGAATATTTGATCTGCTGCAGATTTGAAAATGTGTGCTTCTTCTTTGTTATTACTATCTTTACATATGTACAATGCCTGTTTTGTCTTTAAAGATGTATACATGTGGATGGTTGATTGATGCTTAGTTGTTTAATGTGTAGTGAATTGATTGGAGAGAATAAATGGACTACATGAGATTTTTTTTCCCTCAAAATACTCCTTTTCGTTCAAACCTTTTGTTTATGTCAACATGTGACATGTTCATTTTGAAACTGGAAATGAATGAAATAAACAAATGAGTAAATCAGCAGCATTCAACAAATCTGCTGATGCCTTTGACCGGCTATTCTTGTTTTTCGTAAGTAAAAATAACTTCTGCTCTACCCACATTTGGTTTTGGCACGGTAATAATGTTCAGTATGACAAGAGAAGGGGAAATCATTCAATCTCCTAAATTATTTGCTTTCATCTACGATGGCGCATGCACAATTTTTTCAGTCACATCAAAATAAACATCATAAGGAAGAATGCCTCTAATAGCTTTCAGGAATGAACTCTGCAGTCAAACTTCAGTTTCACTGCAAATGTTAGCTGCTTTCTATCAAAAGAATATAAAACCAAAGTTGACCACATCACACACTAATATAAATAGAGTGGAAGTAGTTAATATTTTTTAAGGTTTTAGCAGGACTAATGTATTTTCATTCACTAGATTGTGTTCTTGGTCGTTAGGAAAAATGGGACTCATTTTGAAGGTTTAAACAGTTTTAGACTAACTTTTACACATCTGCACAGCATATATAACACAAAGAAGAAATTGTTGTCACGTGCAGTGATCATGGAGCAGATATCCAGAGAAAGCTGAAAAGATTCCGATTTCTGCTCTTGTAATTGAACATTTTACACCACCCATACTTCTGCAACACTCACAAGAGAAATGACTCAGGAAGAAAAGTCCTCAGGGAAGCTGTTTTCATAAACATTACGTTCAAACTTCCTCTGTTGAGCACAATGAAATAAAAGTTCCTGTAGTAAGTACTAGGTGTGCGCGGACATGTCACAATCTAAGATATAAGTGGCTTGCAACATAATCATTTGTCCCTTTAAGACATAACAGACAATGTGTAAGGGGATTTGCTTGTTATGATGAAGTCTTGATCACCTTGATCACCTTGATCATCTTTGAGTTTTCTGTTGTACAGTAGGTCCAGAAAAAAAAGCATTAAGAACATTAAGAAAAGTGAAGCCTTAGACCTGTGAGTGCGTCTGGTTGGTGTTGCTAAACCCAACTATCTGGATTCAACGTTTAATACAAATTACCACCAAAAGAACACAAGTTCACCTAGACTGCTTGGGTTTCACTGTATATTCTGTCGAGTCTGGGAATGCCTGGCACTCTGTACATTTTTTTTTTCTTTTGTGCCGTTCACAAAATATGATTCTGGCATGTGACTATTGAGATAGCAACGGTTTGGAGATAAGAAGACATTTTCTGTCTGTGATTGTGAAATTTTTAAGCTGCATATGACTAATCCTAGTCTACATCTAGGCAACATTTTGTATCTGTGCATGATGATGCACAGATACGTCATTATTGCTGAGCAGGGGCATGAATATGTTGTCACTGCTGTCTCCAGCAGCGAACAGTCACACATTACCACTCACCTGGGCGTGTTTTGTAATTCCTGCTTGCTAGTCGAGGAAGCTGGTAAGCATCTTTTTTCACGTCACCACAAACACGTTTCTTGTTTCTTAGAGCTCTCATTAAGACAAACACCTGCAGAACCGGGTGTGAGAATCTCCACGCTATCTATTGTCACACACCTTACACCACACAAGAATAATTATTTGGTAAATCTGTGAGATACAAGTAGGTTTGTAATTTCGTGTTACCACTTTACTTGGTCAAGCATAAAAATTATATAAGACATAGTTTATTATAACACATGATATGATAATGTATTAGCATAATCTCAGACCTAAAATATGGAAAAATCTGGGATACGTATGTTTATAAAGAAATGCATTCAGCAGAATCACTTGCGGCTCTGTGTTGTTGACCCTTTGAAACTAAGATAACTGAAGTTATTTCTTAAAATTTGACTACGTTTTTAGGTTAGTCAGACTCAGTAGGAAGTAGAAGTATTTCATGACCTCCTGGAATCCTGAGATACATGAAAAGGATGTGGCTTATTTTCCACCTGACAGAACCAGGATCCATACTTATCCTGCAACCATGCACAGTGAGCAGGTTGGGAGGAAAGGTTTTTAAAGCTCATAATTTGGCGGTAAAAGGTGATTTTACAATATATTAACAGCAGGAGAGCTGTTAATATTTTACAACTATAATTTTACAACTATAACCCACATAAACAAGATTTTTATAATCTTGTTTATGTGGGTTTACTTCTCCACACATATAATAAGTTTATTCAAATTAATTATTTATTCTAAAAAACATTAGTGTCACCTAAAAGTAGTCTGGCGGTGTGCACATCCAGAACCCATCCAAATAAAATTGATGGCCTTCAAATTCATGTTTTGTTTAAAGTCAACATACCCTTTAAAGTTGTAAATAACTGTCACTTGCCACTGCTAATTTCACCATCTTTATGTGTGGTGCTTGTGCTAAAATAACCAATACAACAGCAGCTGACTCAACAAATGCTGGTTGAAGACGGGTTTCCATCTTGCAGCAGTTTTTGACCTAGGTATTGACCAGCATGAGGTGATGGTGCCGGACTGCTGAGTTTGTGAATGGTTCTCCATGAGGCCTGTGTTTGTTAGAAGTTTGAAGAAATTAGACATCTAACATCCAGTCCAATGAACAACTTGAAACAGACCACAACATCTGAATACGCCATTTAGCATGAGAAGAGACAGTTTGGTAGGTTTTCTAAGCTCTGCTTCTTAGCCCACAAATGTTCCTTAAAAAATGTGGCACCACTTGAGGAAAAATACACAGGCTTTAGCAGCACAAGGGAAACAATTGACCAAAGACACACTGCAATTTGTATCAATTATGATTTGCATTCTTTCACAGTTTAATCTTTAACATGAAGGGAACACACTGATCCTGTTTTTAGAAAAATATGCATAAAACTTCAGTGCAAATGCAAATGGTGCAGAGTCAAGGTCAGTTAGTGGCAAAACATGATTTTGTTCAACCAGATCAAATTGAATAAAACATTCAGTTTTATTCAATTCATCTTGGTTTTAAAATGTAATTAATGTTTTCAGGAATTATTATAAGCTATGGCTAATTAGAGCATTTATACCCCTCTTGTCTTAAAAACAAAAGAAAAGGATAATTTCTTTACTTCCAATTGATGAAACAAAATTAAATAGTTAATAACCATGGTTTAGATGTTTATTAACGAGGTGAATATGGTGAGAAAAAAAGTTAAGGAGTTTTGTATTCTTATTTAGGGCAGCAGGAATGATCTGAAGAGGTTGTATAACTTCTACTCAGTGAGTTTTTCTTTCCCTTTCCAAATCAGAACCGGTCCATGAATTACTTTCCAAGATTTTTCTTTGTTGGTTACAAATTTATAGATCCAAACTTATATGTTGCAAAAGAAAAAAGCATAAACCTTAATGGCATGTGCCTTCCAACTAAATGTCACAATTGTCAGATTTGCAGCAACCTTAGATGAGACGCAGCATGTTTCTAAAGTGATAAGAATAAACCCAGCTGGAAACCCAGTTGGTTTATAGTTTTGTTCTAGACAGAGATTGCCATTCGAGCAGCATGTCCTTCCAAGAACAACTGCAGCACAACAAAAAAGTTGTGGAATAAAGTACCGGGTCTAAAATGTTCATTCTTCTGTCTGGGACAACAATAACACAGCAGGGATGTGAGGAATACGCGCAGGGATCCAGTCAGCAGCAGCAGCAGAGGCAGCAGTGGTCCTGGCACTAAGCCTCGTTGAGCCGGGCTGAGCTGCGTAGGACCCGGCTTCCACACGGTCACGTTTCAGCAAGTGCAAAGTAGAGGCTTCCTCAATAAACACAAATCTACTCTGGAATCCAAAACCAACTCATACTCACATCACACTAGTTTCTTCTTCACAAGGAAGAACATTTCCACCATTTATGTTTTGCAGCATAAGTAGACCAATGCTTTGGTATACAATTAGTTTGCCTTTCACTGTTCTTAACATTCCTAGTCCTCTCTTTGTCTTGCAGAAACACTGAAGCTGTCAACACTTCAGTGTTGTTTGCTGTTCCCTCAAGAAGACTGGACTCTGAGATCATTGTTTTCTGTTTTTAATTTTATTCCATCATCCTCAAATAATTTCCTTAAGGAGAATTTATCGCTCTTATAATACCATATGTTTTTGGCTGCTTGTGTTGCAATAGGATGTCTCCAGACACCCAGAGTCAGTCTTCTCAACACTGCAGCTAAAAGCTCCACAATAAGATGGTATCCTTGTTCTAACACTCTAACTGAGGCACTCTAACTCAGTTAGTAGCAAATTTATTAGTGTAAATGTTGCTCTCTGGGTCTCTTCATGAGCAAATAGTTGATCATTCGCTAGTAGTAACTAATTGTATATCTATCCACCAGAGGGCAGCAGATATCTCAGTATTCCCAGAAGTGGGTCAGTGGGATAGTTAAGAAGTTAATAGAGTATGCAATTACGCAATGTAACAGCGCTCATCCCATAAAAACAAGGTTTTTGGTTCAACCCTCATCCTCACTGCTGTCAGTTACAATACACATAATTTAATGAGCTTGTATTAAAGCTCATTAGTATAATGAGCTTTAATACAAGCTCATTATGTTAATGAGCTTGTATTAAATGCATAATACAAGCTTCTGGTTTCTTTTTGGTTTTCACAGTCACTTCAGGAACACCTTTAATTAATCTCGGAAAAAGCGAGCCTTTGATTCATAGGCAAGCTGATCATCGTCTTTGATGTTTACGTTTGAGTTCATTTGAACAAGAAGGACAAACAGAAGTGAAACCAGAGAGGCTGAATGCTGAAAAGCAATGTGTGTTTGTTACTTCAGGTTAGGACAAAATAAATCATAAACTGTATAGGGTCTAGTGACAATATAATGCCTTACTTTTAATATTCTGTGCATTGAGCAACAAGACTGCTTTGACAATGTTTTGAAGTATTGCACATAAAAATGTGCTCCATCCTTTATGACTTGGAAGTCAAAGGAGTTCCTGCAAGTGATATCAACACATTCTGCTTTGGCTACACAGAGGACAAGACTGGTTAGGAAGAAAAGAAGGTCCAAGCTGTGGCTCTTGCACATTCTGTCTAATTATTGTAGAACAGGAGGTCATTGTCCTCATGATTCAGTTAGTATGCCTGGCCGTGTGTCTCTGGATGCACTGGGAACCTGCCCATGGGGTACCACACCTCTTGTCTGTTGATGTCAGCCTCCTGCACTAAGTGGTTGTGAAGTCTGGAATGAAGGAAGAAACATCTCGCACCTAGTGAAGGCTAAAGTTCTGAATTTTAGCTTTCTCAGTCAGTAAAACATTGCTTTGAAGGTGTAATTTTTAAAAATGAAGAAAACACTCCAAGTTATATATGACAAGGCAAGGCAACTTCATTTATGTAGTATCATTCTTACACAAGGTTCTTCAAAGAGCTTGCCAGTCAGAGTGCAGAAGTGTGTAACTGGAGAAAAACAATCCCCTCCTTTCTCCAAAGGGGTAAATATCTCTTGACCTCCAAGAGTCATCAAGTTTAAATGTCAAGTATGCAGTCAGCCAAAAAAGCCTCCATCACCCATCTGTTTACAGCTTTAATTAACAGGCAAACTTTAAGTTAGATGGGGGCTACAGTATGTCATCAAGGTTTGTCAGCCTGAACGTTTTCTACGAGACTTTCAGGTCAAAGGAGGTAATCTCCAACAGAACCAGGCGGAACTCAAGCCAAGACACTGTTCCCCTGAGAATGTTTAAAGAGTTTATTGGTCAGGAAAGAAAAGACAATTTCCTAACAATAAAACATTTCCTTAAGGGTTTTAATTTGGCTCTGCAGGTGTATTAGTCACATCAAAGTATGGAAACAATATTGTCTGTTTGAACAATAAAGGTACACACACACACACACCCCCACACAAAACATTTGCAATAAAGACAACAAGAAACAGAAGAAAGACATCCTACATAATTTGAAACATGTTTTCAGAGGGACATTAAAAAACAAAGAAAAAATACAAAGATGATCTAATGAAAACCTGCCTTTATCAAATGTAATGGGCTGTAGGTGTGACGTTGCCAAAATGTATAGATGTATATTTCTTAAGAAAATCCACATACGGTTTACATATCATCCTATACTTTAGGTTTTAATGTGTTTATCTAAGTTATTTTTTTTAAAAAACAAACCTTTCTTATATTCCTGGAATTATGTCCACAGTCGGTTAATCAGTAGTCTCTGACGAATTACATCACAGCATTGTATGTGCTTTTTGTTTTTCTACGTGTATGAATGCACATTTGTGCCTAAGAACTTTGATATAGGGTGCATGGCCATTGAGACATTAACTCTTTTCGAGAGCGGATGTGACGTGTGTCGGTGCTCAGCACATTGTATGTAAAATTTGTAAGTTTATATCGTAAATATTTCTAGTTGTCTTTGGGGGGTGGGTGGGAGTGTTTGGGGGTTTTTTGGGGGTGGTGATCCATCAGAAAGGTTTGTCCAGTTCGTTTTTTTTTTCATCCCTAATTCACCTTCTTTACTTTCAGATACTCTAGCTCTGAATTCAAGAAGGGGAATGTTTATTGTTATAGCTAAATCCATCAAGCAGCAGATCATGCCAGCTGTTTTACTTTCAGATGAATTAGCATCCTGATTAATGAATGTTCATCAACACTGACAGAGTGTGTGCATGATGTCTTAAGAGATTTAGTAAGAGTTTTATTAAGTCATGGCTGCTGTATTAGAATAGAATGTGCAAATGTTTTATCAGCATCAGAGCTTTGCAGTATACATGGTGTCTGGGAGTTGCAACATTAGTACCATGGTGTTTTTCTACATGTGCAAAATCATTTGGCTCAGCTGGTAAGCTAATTATTTACTATGCTGCATTAAATGTGTACATGCATTATAATTATCTTAACAGAATCCTACTCTATTGAAACAAAGGGAGACAAGCAACTAATATGCAAGTTTGGATGGTGGGAAGAAGAGAGTAGCAGGAGAAAACTAACCCATGGGGAGAACATGCAAACTCTTTGGTGCTAACCACCTCATCATGTCTAAAGACACTTTAACCAAGTGGTAATCCAACTTTATCTTGGGTGAACGAACTTGTGTGAACTAAATCTATGCGACAAGCCACTAGGATTATTATACAGCAAAATGTGACCATCTTACCATGTTCTTATTTCACATTGTGGATCAGTGAAGATTGATTAGATTGTTATACAGTTTAAAGTGATGGTTTGTGAAGAGCAATGAAACTCATTTTAGTCTCTGACAGCCTCAACGAAATAGCTGAATTAAAGAGAAAGCTAAGAAGTTTTATTGTGTGCAAAAAAAATCTAATTCTCAGAGGAGGCACAGGAGTAAAGTGTGCGACCCATCCCGTCACGGCTTCGAGTTTCAGCCCATTAACCTCTGCTGCATGTCTTCCCCTTCTCTGCCAAACTGTTTTCCTGTTTTCTCACTATCAAATAGAGGCCACAAGAGAAGAAAAAAAATCCAATCTAAGTCCATCATGCTCTCAAGCAAATATTTGGAGACTGTACTAACAGCGTTAAAACAGTTTTTGGAACAAAAGTTTCTGGGAAGGGAAACCAGGTGAAGTTAAGACAGATCTTTCCAACTCATCCAGCTAGCAGTACATCTTACTAATGAACTGTTTTTGCTTTTATTTTGGGTAAAAGTCATAAATTCACATGTGTTCTTTTTTATTCCATTCCTTAGCATCACCAGCTACATCTCTGTTCATTATGTGTTCTGATAAGGCTCGTTTTTGTCAGACTAAAAGTAGCTTTTAAAAATTACAACCTTTAAGAAGATTTAGACATACATCTATGTAGACATTTCTGAAAATACTTTTTTTCTAGTGGTCTGATTCAGTAACCTACTCTTCTAAGAAATTTACTTTGAAGTTTTCATTGGTTGTTAGTGGAAATTTCAGACTTTATTAATAGCAATAAAGTCTGAAAACATCAGAGTGTGTGTAATTAATCTATATGATCTGGTACACTTAGTGAATATGAAATATGAAATAGCTGACTTGAATTAAAATTTAAAATGAACGTATTGGATTGAAGTCAAAGTTAGTTTATGTTTCATGCATTATTTCCCGCTTCTGTTCTGTGAACTAAAATTGAAGTTTCACACACCTGGAAACCTTTATCACCTACAGTATATAGAGTTCTGTAGAGTTATTGCATGTCACCTCCATAACATGCAATAATGTTCAGACTTTCTACCACAAAATTCTTGAACATTGGAGAGATACACTCCCTTCTGAAGAGGCTGCAGCTCAAACCACCAACTCTCTGGCCGAGAAGCAAGCGTCTGAGACTCATCTGCCAACACATTAATCATTCTCACTGTTTTTCATTTCAAATTACCAATCCACTTGGCACAAGCAGCCTGGAATAGGACATACATAGGGCATTAAAAATAAATTACAATAGGAAATTTCCATCATAATAATTTGTTGGATTCTGAAACTTCTGTTTGTTTTACAGCGTTGTTCATAATTAACAGTCCCCTTGGTAACGATGTGTTCAAATGCATTAAAGTGAAATGCCTGTAGTACAGACTTGGTGACGGCATGATCCTACTGTCTGCTGCAGTTCTCTTGAACCCAGAGAATATTTTTACTTCCTTTCTCTTCTAAAAAAACCTGTTTTCTGTGTCACCATTGCAGTGCTTATAAAATGTTTAATTACTGCATTGACTGTAGATGTAGGCATTCATAAATGATGTTCAATACTGGAAAAGTTTTCCATCTTTCCCATTTTTAATAGAAAATAGAAAATATATTTATAATTACCTTTCATATTTGCTGCATCGTGATTTCAAGAGATGGAAAGGTGGAAAGAAATTGCATTTGCTGAAGTACATTTATTTGAGTGAAAGTCAGTAATTAATGCAAAAAAAAAAAACATTTACAAGTAGTTTTATTTTACTGTGCATTTTACTTCTGCCTTAGTAAAATCCTTATGAAGCATCACTAACTAGAGGAAAATTTTTGGATACGCTTTCCACTGTGAATAATTTCACTGAATGAAGCACAAACATGTTTGTGCCAGGCTTCTTCTGAATTTCTTTCTGTAATGCTTCTCTTGTTGCCACTCAACCACAGTCCTGTCAATTATAAACTGTGAATCTAGCAGCACTTAATTTTATTTAGGGTTATCAGATTGAAAAGGGCTGAATACAAAGCATGACACTCTCTTCAGGGTTTTATGGCAAAAATATTGAAGAATATATCCTTTAATTTCCACTTCACTATATTATGCAACTTTGTGTTTGTCTGTCATATAAAACCCTCAATACCCATTATTTTCTGCAGGTGTAAGTTTAAAAATTTATTTTTTCAGGGTAAAGTAAATGTTGCACATTTTTTTTTAGTATGTTCAGCTTGTACAATCACCACAAAAGAGTTAGTAACATTTTCCTCGTGAAATATGTGACTTCAAAATGTGAAAATGTGGCTTGCTGAATTGTTTTCAGTGGTTTCTTGCAGCATTGAGTGAACTATTATCTGGATTTGAGTCCACAGGGTACTACAGGCGCCTCATTGTTATTTAGCTCTTTTCACCGGATTTGTTAACAATAAAGTAAATATAGGATATTGCCCGCCTGAAAAACAGACTGAAAATGCAAAACTCCTCTTCAGTTAAGAAGGAGTTTTGTAGTTTTGCACACTTTGCCATACAAGTTGCTATTTTAAAAATAGATAAAAACACACACATTTAACTTTTAGCTGTCCAAAGATCTCCATCTGTTCCTTTTTGTCTGTCAACAGCTGACATGGCTCCAGACTGTTTGCATAAATGTTTGAAGAAACATTTAAAAGATAACTCCTTTTGATAATCTCCTCTCCGGCCTTTTGAGTCCTTGATCTCAGCGGCCACTGGCCCAGTACCCTTGGTTTTGCAGGTCAGGGCGTGCACATCTGTCTCTCCTCTCCTCGGCTTCTCATTGTCTTCCCCTGACATCATCGAATTACACCCAGCTTCACATCTTTCATCGTCATTTTGGTAATGATTATCATTATCATACCAGCAGTCTGTACAGATGCATCATATTTGGCTGACTTCCTTTCCAGCTCCTCAGCAGGAAAAGCCTATTTTCAGCGGAGGAGTGAGGAACAAAGGATGGGATGGTATTTGGAGGCACATATTTGGAGGCTGGCGGAAAATCGTTGTAATTTTTTGCAACTAGACGCCCTGAGGAGCAGCATTGGCCACCTGGGGACTATGGTCTCTTATCGCACTTGGCCTTTCCTGGTCACCATCAAGAAAATAAGCCTTATCTGATTACGATTATCAGACGTCTCTATTGCCACAGCACCTGTCTGCGTAATGTCTCATCACCAGATGTTGTATCCATTTCTTTTCCCGCCATCTAACAAAGATTTTCATGTTATCTCGTGTCATTAGCACTGCCTCTTGCTCGGGATGGTAATTACTAAACTCTCTGTGTGAGAGGAAAGATCCCTCCAGAGCAAAATTCTTATCAGCAGCAACAGCCAGGAATGTGTTGAAGATTGTAGAAAGTGTTTTCACAGCCCGGGGTGGAGCTGCTGTGGCAATCCATGCTTTACAGGTTGAATGATTTCTAACTTGAGATGCTTAAGTCATTATAATATGAATTAGGCTCGATATAGTTTTGTTTTTAGGAGATAAAAACAAGAATGGTGTTTTTATTTGGATTAGCCACATACGTTTTGGATGAACTTGTAGATTTTTGAACAAATCGTGGTTTTGTATGACTGAGCGGAATGATCAGAAACTTTTGAAATTAAACTAAACATCTAAGATTATGACCTGGCTAGCTGAGGAACAAATTCAGGTTTTTGTTAAATATTTATATTTTAACTATTTTCAAAAACTATTCATGAAGTCGCAAGTTGTTTTTTCTAAGTTTAATACAATTAAACACACACCCGACAACTTTCAAAGAAAATACTCCAATATGAATGACTCATTGTTTGCAGGCTTTTCCCACTCTTTCCAGTGTTAATTTCCTCTCCAAACCATAACCAATGGCACATGTGTTTTATTTTTAAGGCTAAGATTATGACCTTTTCATTTGTCATGGTTTATAGAAATTACAAGAGTAATTATTTCACTCTTAAAATGTAGATATGTTGACATTGCTTGTATTTAAAACAAAGAAATCCATCTTTTATTGGATAGTCAGAGTGTGAAATGGTGTGATACAAATAAACCTCACTTGCCTTCCCCTCTGTCTCAAAACATTTGTTGGCTTGATAAAATTTTTCTTAATTGACCCAATCTTCCTGGTAACTTTGACCAGTTTCCCATCCCTGCTGAACAGAAGCATCCCTACAGCATGATACTGCCACTACCATGGGACTACTATTGCAGGCCAAACTTTCTTTTATTTATAAAACATCTTTTTTTAACATGAATAATTTTCCTCATATTTACAGTTATATAGTACTTTGTATTGGTTGAAGGCACAACATCCTATTAGAAGTTGTACATTTTTCTAGCTGCAGCTCCTAAAATGTGGAAAGAATCAAAGCACAATATAAATGCAAGTACACATTGACAGCTGTATGTCTACAACCCCACAGTCATTTTCTGCACAGTTGGTTGTTCTCTTCAATCTCTGCCGAGGTCTGATAGTTTAATAAAACTATAAGCCCTCTTAAAACTGGAGATTTGAAGTTGATTCTGGGTCTGTAACATTGTCTAGTTCAGCGGTAGATCAATAGTAGTAAAAGTTAGTCAATTAGTGGTTAAGAAAAAAAATGCAAAAATGCTTGAGCAGCAACTCACAGCGAAAGAGAAATTGTACCTTGTGTCAGCTTTAGGGTTTGAAGCTGTAAAGGATCCAGTCTTTAACAGGAGTTATTTTCTCATTTATTAAGTTAAACAAAAGCTAAAAAAAATTACCTTCAAAAATTGTTTTTAGGTAAAAAATGTGACCCTTAAGCCTACGGGTTTTTTATGTGTTTATACATACACTGCTTCTGTAGTCGGGATCAGAACCTACTAATTTTATCACGACAGTTTGGCTTCAGAAAGGCAATTAAAAAGTTGGAAATGACTCAAACTGCCAGATGAACGTGATAGGTTTCAAAGCGAATGATGTAGGCTTGTTTTTTAATGTTTAATGAGACTTACACAAAACAGATGAGCTAGATTGCGAAAACTCAACACTGTTGTTTTAGAGAAACAAAAGCAACCAAGTACAAGACCCACTGAGGTTAGAGATTGCGACCATTTCACAAGCTGCCGCATAAACAGATTGTTTACTCATATGGCAAACATGTCAGCTAACAAGTTTATTTACACATCATGCACTGTCATTTGCTCTCAGTTCATTTCAGTATTTACTCTTACCATTTTAAGGTCCTGACTACAAAGACATCAGGCTTACTCAGTGCTTATTTGCACAAGTGCATTGCATTTACTTGGTTTCTCAATATCTCTTAACAGTTAACCGTTTAATATGCAAATGTTGATTACATCTTCAAGAGGTTTGTAAAATTGTTCTACATTTTCATGAATTCTGCAACATCTTTGTGTCTTTCATGTTTTCCTTTTTCGTTTTCAAAGCTACATCCTTCCTGTCTTCGATGCTCCCGACCCCTGCTGTGTCCAAAGGTTCACTGATCCCTTTCAGGAATTTGCCCTGCATTCTCAGAGTTGGGACTCCTGGCTGTAAATCACATGTTTAGCATTAAGGTATGGCCATAGTGAACACTAACAGACTGGAGGGACCGTACACAGTCTTAGTTGCATTCCTCCAGTTGTAATTTGTACCACAAACCCGTTGTTTTTCATCGCTGCAGCATCCTCTTCACTCAAGTATCAATATTGCTCTTTCCAAGTAAAACTAAGCTGCAATAAGCCTTTGGATTTACCCTCAAAGAGTTTATGAAGTATCCAGATGCTTAAGAAGACTTTATAGAAAGCCTTAAGCATACTTCCTCATTGAAACCACCCACTTCCACTGTCATCTTAGGACCTCTTTTGCATCCAGTTAACATTAGTTAAACACTTATGGATTAGTTTTCTTGCTCTTAAGTATCTGTTTCAAAGACGTGTCCAACCGCTTTGAAAGAGTAAAAGATCATCCAACCACAAAAACAAAAAACTAACAACACAGCAGCCTTGGAGGCTCTTTTAAGTGTTCACAGAGTCTGACTGAATGACACTCACAAAGCACCAAATATTGACTCTTCAGTGGCTTAGTGTTGGGCTGAAAGACCAAACAGCTGGACTACCACAGCTCCATCTTTCATCGTGACAGCCCCTCCCCTCCTGCCCTCCAGGCTCCGTCTGCTTGTGTGCCTACAAAACTGCTTTCTCCATGTGGGGGGCCCTTGGCACATCAAAGGAGCCCAACGTTGGAGCGTTGGTGGGGTGACAAGCAGCTACGGCCCAGCTGAGCAGGACCGCACTTGTCTACGCAAGGGGAACACATGGCAGGGACCGTCCGTGAGGAACAAATCCCAAGGTAGAAAGTCGGTGGTTGATGCAAATGAAAATAAACATATTCTTGGTATTCTCATTCCTGTAGCTAAAAATGTTGGAGTTCTTTTAATATTATTAATAAAAAATAAACCCATCAAAAAATTATTTAAACAAAAATGTGTCAACTCATCTTGGAAAAAAATGCAGCTTTTAAATTAAGTTATAAAATAATCAATACATGGACTTTAAAGGAATGTATCTTTTTTATAGAAGCAAATAATAAAACCTCCATTATTTTCTGGATTTCCAGATTAAAACCATGGTTTGTTGTTTCCATTGTAATTTAGGTCATCGTGTTGCTGGAATGGGAAAGTTCATAAATGGAACAATTAGGAGAGTTTTAAATCTTCCTAGCAACTTCATTTAAGAGACATTAAATTTGTTTTAAATATATCAGCGATGGCTGTGGCTCTACAGGAGTCATATAGCTAGTTGGACTTCAAAATTAGTCATCTCAAAATTAGAAAAAGACTGGACAAATGCTTTGTTGGAAGGTGGTAAAAAAGCCATTTTTCTTCTAAAAAATATTTTCCTTGCAAGCCGAAATATGAAAATGCTTCCATTCTTTCTGATTGCACCACATGGCATGAAAGTCAAACACAAGAATTAGGCAAAACACCTCATTGCAACTCTGAAGCAGTAGAAGAATGTTGACATGAGGTTGTTTTACAGTTACAGGATTTTGGCACATTGCAATCAGTGAAAACAGATGCAATCATTTCTACAGCTGAAACTTGAACAAAATTAGGTCAGGAAACAACACAATGATACAAACCATTACCTCATCAGCAGTTCTCAAGCAGAAAATGACAGAATAACAAAGGTTGCACTAAGGTTCTTAGTGGAGCAATAGGATACTTGGATAACTGTGGAAACTGTCTTTGTTTTTAGTATGAATCTACATCACCGACATTTGCTTTCATAAACAAGTTGATCTATGTTAAAATAGAAGGATTTAAACAGAAGTAGTTTATACTTTTGTGAGAGGAAAGAGGAAGTAGAACATTTTTGCGCACAAACAGGATCTTTTTGCATGTGAGATAAGAATTTGAAGTGTAAGAACAATATCAAATGTAATATTTAAGGATGAAAACATTGAGTTTTACTCCAAAATAAAAAATTGCTGACTTTTTTGTATTATAGAAATAAATGTCCATACTTAAAAGTTCTAATAAGTCATCCAGAACAGTCTGTGCGTGTCTCCAGTTCTTGTTCAGAGCTAAGCTTAATAGTTCCAGAACATCTCAATTACAATCATTGGATGTGGCAAATTTTGAATATTTGGATAGTTCAAAGAAGAAAAACAGTGGAAGAAAATTGAAAACTGTGGAAAACTAGAAGTGACAAGATATTGGCATAGGATAAATGTCTAACAGAGAGGAAAGAGGAAGCAGAGAACATTGCGGATGACTTGATAGTTTCAAACCAAGCTGTCTTTAGGAAGAAAGAAGATGTCTCTGGCATTGAGTTTGTGTATGTGCACGCAAACATGTGTGATGGAGTCAGCTGTTAACTTGTGAATATAAGCAGTCCAGAGTGTGAAAACTGACTCATCAACTTCTCAGATCTTCCCACTTGTTGCTACACATGTTCAACTCTGTGTTTCTGCCCCAAACCTCTGTCTTATATTGGTCTGTGTAAAACTTCTGGGTGGTCCGTTGATATGCAGCTTTAATAAGGCTCTGAGCGCACACGCAACTCTTATTGAGAGGGGAGTTTGACTCCAGACAAATTTAACGTGGGCAAAGCTTGAGATTCTCATAATTTGGGTCTTTGCTGAATTATTTTGTTTTCAACTCAGTTTATGTTGTGTTTATACTTATAGAAGCATACATTCTCAATGTTTGAAAAGATTCAATTACTTAAAATAAGCATTTCATATGAGCCTCCTCTTGTTCTTGTAAGTTTAGGTGAACACAGGCAAACAATATGCCTTCACACATTTTTATTCAGCGTCTTCTAACAGGGAAAGAGGGCAGTCTGTAGTTAGACTGCTGGTTGGACATCCTGTTCTTTCATTTGCCAATTACAACTGAGACCATGGTTCACACCGCCTGAAGGAAGTACAGCTAGGTTCAGCCTTTTGGCTTGGATAAAGCCGGTTTGATGCAGTCATGCTGTGCAGACAGTAATCAAACACTGAAACTGAAACAGATAATCTGTCTGCAGCAATCTTCTCATAAGCACATTCATTTGTTTGAACCCCTTACTGAATAAATATATGTCACCTTCCTAAAATAATGTATAGTGATTTTCTGGCAAAAGTGAGTTTAGCAAAAAAAAAAAATAAATCCCTTCCCTTTCTTTATTCAAAAATATGTTTTAGGACTACAAAAAGACTTAGGTCATTATTTTAGGAATGTAACGATATTTATAAATGTATATGTTTTGTAGGTTTTAAATTAAGTACAAATTATTATATTATTAAATCGAGATTGTTCATTTTAATTCAGCACATTTAGGTTTTGTTAGCTATTTTTCAAATTAACAAAATTGGCTACAGTTTGGCATAACTCAAACAGAGGCAGATAACTTCAAAGATCATCCTTCATGAGTGGTCTATTTTTTAAAGTATTCATAAATCTTGAGGGTTTTCTTTTTACAATTGGCGATGGTGCTGATAGCATCATGCTGTGTGGATGCTTCTCTTTGGCAGGGAGGAGAGTGTCACACCTTGTGTCATTACTGTGCATTATTTTAGGTTAGTCCTCTTGTAAAACACCAAAATCTGGAAAAGTACAAAGGCTATAAATACTTATTAAAAGAAATGTGCAATTCCAAAAGCATTACTTAATTTCCATGTTGCTAAGATAAAAAAAAAAATTGCTTAAGGTAACCTCAAAATAATGCAGTCTGATTGTTTGAAAAAAAAAAAAAAAAAAACATAACAAAATCAGGCTTCATCTAAATTTTTGAAAAGAACCATAGATCAATTCAGTTCACCAGAGCTCTGTTGGCACCTTCACATAACACACTGCAGTGCAAAAAGGCCTCATGACCAAAATCATTTTGACAGCAAGACCATGACTCACTTTTTCTCATATAAAACCCCCTTTCTTGCTAATGTTATCCCCACTCCAGGCTGTTACACAGAGAAAATATTGCCACTAACTGCAGAAGCTCAAACTGTGTTCTGTCATCAGCTTTTTCAGGAAGATGTTGAAAAGGATTATTTGAGGAAGTAAATGAGGCAAAAATTCAAAAGCAATGATTCAAATGAGGCAAATTAAGAGAAGCGTTGCACTCTAACTCTTAACAGAGTGGTCGGCCAGTCTTTGTGAAGCAGAATGAAATATTTTATTTACATCTATCCATTTTCTATACACCTAGTGGGGTGTATACAAAATAACGTTCCGGGCGAGAGGCAGGGTACACCCTGGACAGGTCGCCAGTCTGCAGGGCAACACAGAAACAGACAGGACAAACATCCATGCACACACACACTAGGGACAATTTAGAGAGACCAATTAACCTGACAGTCATGTTTTTGGACTTTAGCAGGAATTGAACCCAAGACCTTTTTGCTGCAAGGCAACAGTGCCACCACAAGCGCCACTGTGCAGCCCATTTTATCCATAGCCATAACAAATTTATTGTGCAATAACCTGCAAACATATAGAATGGAGGTGAAAAAAAGTTCAAGCATTCTCCGTAAAAAGTAACCAAGCCTCTACCCTTGCTATTTTGAAATCTTAAAAACAATATAAGAGAGTAAGTTCATGATTAAGCAGTTTATTAAGCCAACTTTAGCTGAAACAATTTGAACTAATAATCTTTGATTGTATGAGCAGAGAAAGTCTTGAAGTCTGTAGGGTCAAAATGTCTTTTTCATAGCTGGGGAAGTATCCACTCAGTATATCGAGGATAGAGAAAAGAAATCTTAGGTATGTGATCAGGTCTTAAAGGGGTGGTGTTACGTGTTTTCCAGGCACATAGAGCCATTTTAAAAGGAGCCATTTTAAAGCAAAGTCAAGACACCATGTTACCTTCAGTTGTAATAAAAACGCTGTACATATCAAATATGACTTAAAAGAAACTTTACTTTGCAATTTAGCATCTTTAAATTGGGGTTTAAAGATGTTAAACCCCAATAACACAAAGCTCCAATAAGGAGGAGTATCATATCCAATGTCTCAAAAAAAGACACTGGATATGTCTCCTTTAGGTCATTTTTAACTTTCTACACAATCTTTGACTCCTGCGTTTTCCATAACCTATAAAAAACATAAAAACAGTGACATTTGATGTTTGATATATTTTACATATTTTACATATTACATTTGTCGTTGCTTCATATATATATATAGTGAGAAGACGGAGAATCTCAGGCTGGAAAGGAACAACTGTGTTTTCTAAAATGCCAGAATTTTTAGACTAACAACTACGACATTTCAGATATTTTAAGAAGTCACGTCTTATCTTTGTGGTTTATACTTTAAATTCTTCCCTGGCAGACCCATGGTGCAGCATGGAGCAGCCGTATGGGAAATTTAGCTAAGAATGTTAAGAAAAACTGCTGCTCTCCACCCTCTGCCGCTACACCTCCTCCATTGCAGTCAACTTTACAGTTGGAACAAGAAATGACCTCACCTCGTCCAAGTCCCAGCTCCCCCAAGGTTTGAACAGGAAACATTGAGAGCACAGCCCCCGCCCAGCCCCTCGCACCAGCGGCTGCAAGAGAAAACAGGAGCATTACTGAACTTTATGGCGCTCAGACACTTTAAACACAGTTTTTGGGAAAGCGGAACAGCCACTAGTGTGAAGACAAAATGTATAATTCTTGGTGCATCAGCTAGCATGAGTTAATCATTAGTCTGAGCTGCTGTTGTGAGTTTTCAGCCTATGAATTCCAGCCGTTGTTTGGATTCCTCTCAGAAGGAATGTTTTATGCTCCTTTGAAAATACAAAAGACTTTGCACACATCTGAAAGTCATTACCCCTTACACTGTTCGAAAGCAGCCTGAGGATTCTTTCCTTTTCACGTGGAATCGCTCCACATTTACATTTGCTGTCCTTTTCTTGTCATTTCTTTCTTTTGTGTGTGTGTGTGTGTTTGAGGGGGAGTAACCTTTGTCTTTGCTGTTACAAGGGATATGGAATTTCACAAGCATATCCAAAAATTCGACTCCACGGCCCACTGAAACCATTCTCTTTCAAGAGCTAGCCACAAATCAAACTCAATCCACACCACTCTTCACTGTATGTTTTAACAGTCATTTAACCATTTCCAAGCAGGCTATGCAGAGTTGCAGACGGCTGCATCACTGGGGACCAACATCACATGTATGTCTGCCTTCTTCATCACTTGGTTTCCAAAAGAAAAAAAGGAAGCTGTGGACATGTGAAGCAAATCTTCCCTCCTCATCATCATCCTCTGCAGCTTAACATTGCAAACACACCGATGTACGCATGCTTCATGAGATCACATCTTCTCATACCCCCTTGAACACTGACATCCTTTGTTTCTGCCCTTGTTGGACCTACATTCCACTCCAGCTGCATCATTGGGTTAGCACAGCTGCACACGGCCTGCTTTAAGGAGAAGAAAGAAAAAAATCACAGCTAGAGGAAAGGTGAGGCAAGAAATAACCGGCTTGTAATCAAGGAATTAGTGCCTATCTATCTAATCAGTTTGTCAGGCTACAAGTGTTTTTTTTTTCTGTGTCTGGGTATGCAGAACTGACAACATGCTTCCATCTGTGCAGTTAAAATCATCATTAGCCCACGGGATTCACAGATAAGATCATCCAAAGTCAGTTACACTCCACCCTGACAGTACTGGCCCACACCACAAACCATCGGAGGATGATGACATTCTTAAATCAACCTGAAAACACTGAGCTCTCCTTCTTACCACAACCCAATTATCTATGGAGGTGTTGCTTCAATGAGGCACAATATGAGCCAAAGCAACTGATAGGAAACTCATCTTTCACAATTGGAACCATAAAACTTAATGAGTCACACAACCAAACTCCTTGAATTTATTGAATCCCTCCAAAGCTCCACATGCTATTATTGTCTTACTTGATGAAGGGCAAGAAGACTTTAAAAACAATCTGGTTTCCTTTACAAAGACTGAAGCGCCGCTTGTTTTTCTCTTACATAACAAATGCAAAGTCCTGCCTAGTATTTCTAGAAACTATAGGTTGTAATGGCCTGTGTACCAATCCTTTCAATTAGATATCATAGTCTCAGATGACAGCTTAGATTTTAGTCTCTCAAAAATCATGCATTTGTTTGTCTGCCTTACACAGGAAGATCCTGGAAACGTTTTTTGATAGGACCAAGTATCTTTGTCATTAGTCTTTACTTGTCAGACCAATGAATATTGGGTTTGCCCTTCATTACTCTATTTGCCAAAAAACACAAAAAGTACATTTCTGATGCCTTTTGTCACCTGGAATGATTGAGACAATGAAAATAAAATACAGATATGTGAAAAATATCAAAATAAATGGATGGGTGAAATCTAGAGTTTTTAAGCTTAATTACAAATTCTTCATATGGTTTCAATTTATGAAACTTGAAATAAAACAACTGTCACTGAATGGTTTCTCAAAAATAAAGTCAATGACCCTTCTTGTAACATACACGTATTTACAAGCTGTAGGAGGAGGTTCTTAAAAGCAAACCACATAATGCATCATAAACCAGTAAACACGTTTTGATTATAGACTGTACAAAAAAAAGAGGGCATTCTCCTTTTTTAATGTCAAAGATAAATGTCTTTATTTCTTTCTTCAAGACCTAACTTTTTGTTGTGTGTGTAGTGATTTGAGTTTCTGTGTGTTTATTTTTGGTTCTGTGTCTGTGAGTCTCTGTGATGTCCTGTCTCTCTCCTCTTGATTGCTTCCCAGGTGTGTCTCGTTACCTTGATTGCCCTCTGTGTATTTAAACCCACCTGTTGTCTCTGTCTCTTGTCTGGTCCTAGTCTTATGTCAAGTGTTGTCCCTTGTGTGTGTTGGTTCACAGTTGAGCTGTGAAGTCCTGTGCCGGTGTCAGCTCTTGTTATCAGTCTTTGTTTATAAGTTGCTACCAGTTTTAGCCTTTGCTACTTTTCACTGTGCTGCCTGCCAATTCGACTGCTTTGAGCTGCTCTTTTTCATTAAATTCACCTCTTACCTCTCAACCTGAATCCTGCCTGTGTTCTCCCTCACTTCACCTCATGACAGTATGTGCAATAATATGAAAAAGTTTAATGACAGTTAAATCTTTACTAACTCACTTGCATAATTATTCCAGTCTGTTTTTCAGAAGCTGAATCTGCAGAAACAGTTTTAAAGCTTCATAATGATCTACTGGTCTCTGCTGATGCTGAGAATTGCTCTGTGCTTCTGCTACTTCAGTGTTTGATACTGTGAAATAGACTTTTTTACTTAGAAGTATTAGATTCTTCACAAGTTAAAGAAATTGGTGCTCCAGTATTGTTTGAATTTTATAAACTTTCATTTGCAGGTATAATGTAACCTTTTAGTATCATCTCAAACAATTTTTATGCCACCAATATTCAGATCTATGTTTCTTAAACAACATTGCGAAATGAATTATTAATGAAAATTTGCCCCAGGTTATGAATTCTTTGCATTGCACCAAGATGAAAAACAACATTTTGCACATTTAACAATTTTTGACAAATGCTTATGATCTGGATAGAATGACACTTTTGTTCTTGTGGTTAGGGGACTTCAAGATTACATGTATCTGTGATTTTTACAAAAGCAAATAAGCAATGAGCAATAAAGATAAATGACTTACAAATGTCTGTATATAATGATTAGTTTCAGGGAGCAACCAAGGCATGTTAAAAGTTACTGCAAATTTAAACAGCTCATAAAACCAGACATATTTATAGCATTTATGTCAACCTATATATTATGTAGACAAGTCAAACTTGTGGCCCAAGCAAATCTTTATTGGATCATACTTTGGGGAACAATAACATTTGGCTCGTAAATTATGTGGAGTTTTTGTGAATGTACCCAAATAGAAAGGTACTGACCATTGATTAAAGTTATTTAAATCTCATCTGAGTCAAAACCTATATATTCACTAATTTATCTTTGTGGGCAGTTTTACATGACTAGTGAATCTCTCTTTGCTGGGAGGTTATAGCTGGAGCACTTACAAAGAATTGACTCAAAATCTCTCCTTTTCCATTTTGAGACAAATCAGACATTAATTTAACCTATTAAATGCTCAATAACTAACAAAAAGATTGGTCACTCTTAATTTGTCAGATGGAACGAAGGACAAATACTGACATTAATCATTAGACGGGAAGAATGAGTAAAAATGTCTTATGGTTTTGAAGAAGGATGAAAGAGGGAAGGAGATCCCTCTGGGTTGACGATGATGTCAAGAAGTATAACAGAAAATGAAATAGAAAAGTTGCTTTGAACAATTAATATTGATAAATCTTGTGAAATTGACAATATGGATGGAAGCTTCTCAGCTAATTTAATAACTAAGATGATATCTTTGTGTTTTGATGAATGTGTTTATCCAGATTTGTAAAAAAAATTTAAAAGTTGTTCCATTGGCGGGTGAAAAAAATTTGATTGAACTTTTGATGGAGCAAAATAGCCTGCAAAAGCAGACCCAGAAGTATCTTACTGATTTTAAGAAAGTTATTAAAAGGAACTGTGCTTGAACAAAGTATTACTTTGACCTGAAGTGCATTTACTGTGATGTTCAACATGTATAAAAAGTGATACTCAGCATTGACAGCTCTTACTGATGATTGGTTAAGATAAATTGACAGAAAACTACTGATAAGAGTGGCATTTCTCGAGTTTAATGCACCTTTTGATATTGATGATCACAAACTTTTACTGAGGAAGATTTTTATCATAGAGTGTTTCTAAAGTATTCAAAAGAAAATGCAGCTTAAATAGTAAGCATAATGCTACTTGACACGCTGTTGGCTCATGATTGCAAAGCAGTCAATCCAGGAGCACTGTTCGTTTTCCTTTAGTCTTTGCTGATTCGTTGTTTCCCCAAAAACAGAGATGAGGAAGAGTGTAGATATTGGCTCCTGTGGCCGCGCCAAGACAGTTTCCACTGTGTGTATTACTGCACTGATTAATAAATCATTAGAACAGGCAGTTATACTTAAGGAGTTCTGCAACCTCCCATGAATATCAGAATTAATACCATCCAGAATTAAGCCAGGGAGTTATTAATGGATACAAAAAGCATGCGGTGATGCTACTACTCAACAGGTAACATTTGACAAAACATTAGTGGGGATCTATGTATATGTTTGAATGAGGAAAACAAGTTATTGTGTTAATTGTGCACCTAATTTATAATCAAAAGATAACTGAACTTGCAAGTTGTATAATTCTTGCACTATCAATAGAGAAAAATTGTTAAAAAAATCCAAAATGAAATAGATCTGAGGATGAGTGTATGCAAACTTCTGTCTGGCACTGTGAGTGTGTGCTCATGTGAGGACAATTCAAACCTCATCTGGTTTCTGTTTTGCTGTGAAGCTTTTCACACCATCTGAACGAGACACCCACATTTGTGCTCCTCTTGGACATGACAAAAAGAAAATGCAATGTCTTTTAGGCAGTGTAAAACAAAAATCTTCATCTTGTCATCATAAGCCCACAAAATCACAACGATGTTGACTACAAGTCTCAATAGGACTGTTTTTCATTAATAGAATGAGAGACTGATAGTGTCTGGTTTTTAAAGTGCATGCTTGGATCTTTGTGCCATAAATTGTCTTGAACCCATTCGCATTACGTCTTTTCTTTAAAATTCTTGATTAAAAATACCCATCATCTTAGGCTCTAGACACATACTGTATGTTTACAAATGTATGAACAGGAAATAAGTGAGAGACAGAATGAAATGAGAAAAATGTGAAGAGAGAGCTAGTAAAAGCACTTTTTGCCTAAGCTCTGAAAGTAAAATACAGTCCAGATGACTGCCTGGCAAAATGTGAGCTTTGCCAGGCAGTCATTGAGCGTCAGTGTAAGCACCTCTGCCTCTAAAGCTCGATGAATGCATGGCGAAATGTGGTTCTGTTTAGAGGTAGGAGGAAGGAACTGCTTGGAGGGATATGGAGGAGGAAAAAAAAGGCATATACACGCACACACACAATCCTAACGGATTTTGGATTAAATGGGATCTATTTCTTTCTTGTTATTCATGCTAGTTTATCATGGTATCAGTGTGAGATTCCACAAGAACTAATGCAGCTCACCACAAATCATTCTGCATGACTTTGCTTCCTGTCATGGCTCCACAGCATGATTCCTGCTACAACAAATTCTGAAATAGGATGAGGTGAGAATGGTAAAAGTTGTCAGCTATAGAGTGAGGTGGTGTGCTCAAATCATTTCAATGCACAAATCAGCAAAACAAAATTCAAATTTCTAAAATCATTTGAATCATGTTTCCCAAAAACCTAAACCTTTTTCCATCAAAGAATATCTTGTGAAAATCAAGGCAGAAATTAAGGTAATTTCATCTCAGGGAAACTGAATAATGGTTTGATTTTGGTACATTTAGATCAAAGATTAAAAACAAAAGCATCACACACCTGGTTGCAATTTCCATCATTTAATGAAAACAAAGTACAGATTTAACAACAGAACTTCTCATTCTCTTAAAAGCTTATGAGGACACGTCACGGGAAATAAAATAAGGGATATCCATGCAGCTTCCTTCTGATCTACCTAATCCCTGATGGTGTAAAAAAAAGTATTTATTACCCTGTCTGTCAGTCCCTGTGTGAAAAGGCAGTAGACGTACCCTCGTATAATGACTCAGATCATCCTCCTCCAAAGAGATTGTGGTGGCAAACATGGTCTCCTTGTCCTGAACACCGATGTTTGTTTACAGGTTCCTTTAGGACTCAGTGAGGCTTGTCACGCATGGTAGAAAAAAAGGGAAAACAAACTCAGTGAAAAGTTCTGCATCAGAGCACTGTTTGCTTTTTACACAGTAAAAATAATTGTATTTTTTACTTATATTTCTTTCTGTAAAGAGAGAGTCATATTGCACAGTTTTTTTTCCCCGTGAAGTGCTATCTAACCATAAAATACACAAAAATTTAAACCAAGCATCATGGGAAAATACTACAACAAATCTTAAAGCAAAAGTAAACTGCGACTAATCCTTAGTGAAGATTTGCAGTAGGACTGCTCAAAGACATAACAATGAAATGATGTAAGTGAACAAAAGGCATAGAGAAAACAACCACCCATGAAAACACAGAGAAATACAACCAGCAAAAAAATCACAAACACACCCACACAGACAAACAGTAAGTACAAACACAGAAAAGGAAGACATACAGACTCAACAAAGACAAGAGCATTCTTCAAGTAAATGCAAGATATCAAAAAAGAGACTAGAAAGATAGCAAAAGGCAACACAGCCTCAAGCAATGACCATGTTGTTGGTAAGAGATGCCAAGTTTTCCAAAAGACCACACTCAAAGTGATTTATGTTACAGTTTTAAGAGAACAGATATCAAACTCACAGGAAACACTCACACCAACTTTTTTCTACCCTGTTGACTCTGTTTAGGAGGCAAATTGCTGCACGGACTTGGAACAGATAGTAGATTAATAATCCAGGAAAAAACAACAACTTAATGCTCGCCCTAAGACTGACTAAGCCATTTTATCATCGCCGAGGACTTTCCCACTGGAAAGTTTTTATCTGAAATGGGTTGTTGTTTTCAAAAACACCTGGGACATTTTCTGAAAGGAATGAGAACAGACCAAAAATGTTATTGTCACTCCCCCAGATTTCTAAGTGGCACTAATCATGGAGTATGGGGCAAATAAAGCCTCAACACTGTTACAGGGAAAGGTGACAAAAAAAAACAAGAATGGCAAATAAAGCGCAAGTGGAGTGTTGTGTGCTTATTGACAATTAAGTTGAGCTTGTTCTGCATTTCATGTCTAAACAAGAAGACAAACATTCAATCCACTTCTGTTGCTGTTGTGTTTGATGGGTTTATCTTTTTAGGTCAAGTTAGAGGATGGGATAAAAAATTTAATTGTTTTTACAATAGAGCCACTTTTGCTTGTACCAACTACAAAACAAAAGCAGAAGATACTGGCTGAAAGTGGTAAGGGAGTGAAATGAAAAAGACTTGATTTTTGTAGACTCATGTTAAATTGTTTGGATGTAATTACTGTGATTTAGAGGAAAAGGATGAACATTGCAAGCCTGAGAAAACCATCAAAACTGAAGCATGGCAATGAAAGCATCATGTTTTGGACTGACACATTTTTCAAAATAGATAAAAATATGAGGAAAGAGCATGAAGTGAACATACTGAAGCAGCATCTCATGACGTGCCAGAAAGTTAAAGTTTAGACAAATCTTCAAATTGGACATTACCTTAAAGTATACCACCAAATTAGTTGCAAAGTGGCTTTAGGGCAACAAAGTTAATGTCTTGGATTACATTACAAAGGCCTGATCTCTGGAGAATTCGTAGATAGAGTAGAAAGGTGTGTGAGTAAGACAGCCCACAAACATGCCAAAGTTACATCAGTTTTATCAGGAATGGGCCATAACTCCAGCAAACTACTGTGAGAAGATTGTGGAAGGAAACTGAAAATGGCTGATCCAGCTCATAGTTTAAAAGGCGACTCTGTCATATACTGAGGAAATCCAATTTCTGATCCTGAAGAAACCAACACAAAATAAAAACTAGACAAATCCTCTCACTTTTGTAACATTTAGAAAATATATATAATTTTGGTAATCCTTATGGATCTTAAACAAGCAAAGTTTATTCTGATTTAATAAAAAAAAAACATATGCTAAATCATATTTTTTGCTTTAAAATCAGCACAAGAATCCAAGGAAGTGGTATTCACAATTTGGGTCAACGAGGTGGTAAAAACTTACTAAAATATGTGATTACGTGACATCCACCAACAAGAGTTTTCATAATTATTTTAATTTAATTACAGGTCATAATCTGTTACATTATTTCATTTCGGCCCAATAGAGGATCAGAACCACCGCCTACATATGACAGAGTTTAAACATACATTAAATCTGCAAATTTTTATGATTATTTCAATCATTCACGAAAATACCCAGAGCAAAGATAAATAAACTGAGACATTTAAAAACATGGATACTTAAATTGTTGTACAAAACAGCGCACTCAGACTGGATGGAGAGTGTTTGTAAGCAACAATATCTCCAAAGGTTCTCAATTGGATTCGTGTGAAAGCCGTTCATACACACAACTATGCAAAACTATTACACATGATCCAAACCAGTCTAATGGAGCTCTGGTTGTATGTTTGGAACAATGTTTCTGCTGGAAAGTAAGTCTCTTCTCCTATTTCAACAGTTTTGCACTCTTTAACATTTTGCCTTTCTTCTGATCGTCTCCATATTGCTGCTCACGTTATGATGCTGCCACTGTCATGTTTCACTATCATGATAGTGTGTTCAAGGTTAGTTTTCTGACACCTAGCAAATTGCAAAGTTTGAGATTGTTCTAGCTATTTTACATTATTCAGCCCCTGTTCTGGAAGGGAGGACAGCCAGCAATGAGAGAACATTTTTAATCTGGAGCTTTCCACTCTTCTAGACTTGCAGCAGGATCTAAGATGTGCCCAGCTGTCTTCTCTCATATACCACCCAGATGGCCACTTTCTCAATGTTAACTTCCTATCTGTAGAGGTAACAAAACACAAGGATGTGTCAGTCGCACCAATCACTGCAGGGTCCAGGCAGTAAACAGGAGGAATGTTTGAACAAGAGAAAGCACATTTAACTGTGAAATTAGGATTTACACTCCTACCAACTGAACAAAATCAACCATGCTTTAAAAAAAAGTCTTAATTTCCATGCTTTGTTGGTAATTGATATGACCTGAAGATTATTTACATTACCACACTGTTATCTCATCACTCCTTTCGCCTGAAGGTGAGGTTTTTTTTTTTGCCTTTTACCTCCAGCTTGATGATAGTGAAGATGATAGTGATAGTCAGCCACAGTGGGTTTCGCTGCTTGGCCCCTTGTTATAACAACTCCAGGAGTCTTGAGGAATGTGGGTTTGTCCTGCAGTCCTTTACTACCCCCCTCCTCTGCCTCTGTCTCGCTCTGTGTCCCCTCCCCTCGCAGAAACCGGGCAATTCCTTCACTTTTTTTTTTTTTTTTTCCTTTTCCCCTCACAAGCCCCACAGTTCAATATTCCACTCTGGAGCTCATATCCCGTCTCAAATTGCCGGGCTCCTCGACGCTGAGGCACTCTGAACTGTTGCAAGGTATTGGTTTCTTTATTAATCTTACCATTTGGATGTGAAAGGGCTTTGATTGAGACCTTTGTTTCAGGAACCCCGTTGTTTTGTGGCGATTATCCCCTCACGCACGACTGCTTTCAAAATTAGGACCAAAGAACCAGATTAGGATGCGCAGAAGCTGCGGAAAGTTTAATGTTTGACGCCTGCGAGTTATACTTTTTATTGCTTGCTATAAAAATACGTAGAAAACGCGTTCACAGTTCAGCTGCTTAAATATATATGTAATTTTTGTCTTTAGTTTCATGGCTATCTTTCAAGGATTTTTTCAGACATTTTCTTCTATGAGAAAATACCTTGTGTTTTATTGAGTTGGAGAGGATGTTGCGCTTTTCTTCATTCATGGAGTTCGGCTGACATTCTCAGATTTTTTTTCTTTTTTTTTTATAAAATCCTGTCAGGTTTCTGCAGCAGAAACGTTTTCTGACTCAAATAGTTTTTGTTGTGTGTGTAGCAGATGATTCGTTTATCTCTCCCTGATTATTTGCTTGAAGTTGTCTGCATCTCATACATCCGAACCACTGATCCAACATTAAATGTTGGGAGATGCACAGAGAAAATAGCTTTGCTGCAACAATGCTCATTAAGGACGGATCCTTTCCCTGCCTTAATTTGACAGTAGTTCTCCTCAGTCGGGTCATTGATCATGCATTTCTTTTGTTCGGCGCTGATCCCGCCTCCATATAACGTCCTGACTGCAAGCTGAAGCATTTGTCTCAGATTTGAAGGAATTTAGAGATAACTTTCACTTGTAGAGGAAGCATTAGGAGAGGCAGCACAGACCACTTCAAGGTTTTGATTTCGACTTACATTTATTAATTATTATTAAATTACTGCAGAAATCTGAATTATAATTATGGTTACTTCTAATTTTTTGTGCTTTACTATAAAATGCTGTGCTAATCTAGGCGCTGTGCTTTAGTCCAGCCACATATGTGGTATAGGCTCCTGATTGGGGGGGATGGAGTTTGGATGTGCTGAGGTTGTATATCATCAGGGGCCCACATTGTGCTGCTAAAACTGCAGTTTAATGTCGAGGCAGGAAAGAGGAAAAAAAAAAAAAAAACTTCATGGCTTCCAGTGCAGCTGGACCAATAATGTCTTTCATTTTAATGTAAGATGTTAAAATTTAAGACATAATGCAGTTTAGTTAGGCTTGTAAAACAATATATTTATAGGCTTTAGTGGACAAATAAAAGACTACTCTGACTTGTTTGGTCCAGTCCAACAATTTACTTCCCTGATTTCAATTGTTTTCAGTTTGTGAAGCTTTGGATCAAAAATAATGGCACAAACTGAAGATGGCGATAAGGTTTTTATAGTCAATAAAGATCTGAGCCAGATGAGAACGAAATGGCACTTTTTGATACATGGCACTTTTTTCTACCACACACAATGTTTGTGTGTGGTAGAAATCTAACAATCTGAACAGACATCACAATGAAACATGGCGGTGGTGGCATCATGATGTGGGAATGCTTTTATTTAGCTGGAAAAGAGAATCTGGGTTTAGTTGATGGGATGATAAATGGAATTAATACTGGAAGAAAGTCAGCAAAATATTTGACTGTGGCAGAGGTTCACTGTCCAATATGATGGTGATTCTAAACCTACAGCCAGAGCTTCAGGGAGTGGTTTAGAGTAAAACATCTGAATACATTAGAGTGGCCCAATCAAAGTTTAGACCTAAATCCAAATGAGAATCTGTAGCCAGACTTTGAAGCATTTGATCTCAAGCCAGTCTGAAAGAACTTGAGCTTATTTGAAAAGAATTGATGTGTAGATTTTCAAAGAATCAAAACGTGGTCATTCAAGGTCTTGACTGAGGGGAACTGAATACAAATGTAAGCAAAAAAGGTTAAAATCCAATCCTGCATTTTCACTCCATGTCACAATTATTTTCTTCTATGTGTTGGTTTGTTGCATAGACTAGAAATACTTTCAGAAACTGAGGCTTTATGAAGCACATAAACTCTAAATGTAACTCAATACATTGGCTTCTCCAGTATACTTTTCATTGTTGTTGGTTAGATTTTAATCACCTGGGTGAAATTAATTAAGATAAATGAAGTTGGGTTTGTTTATATAGTGCCTTATGACAATTAATATATATTTACTCAACACAGGAGAAACAGCACCAGTCCATGTAAAATCCAGTATGGGTCATATTCCATTCAGATGCATCCAGTTCACTAGATTCCAGTTAGAATTATCTACATAAAATGATATTAATCCAATTACAGTATTATACAATAGAATCAATTTAACCATTTAATGGCTCTTGTTAAAAAGTCATCTACAAAGGTGGTTGCGTTATTTTAAAGCAAACCCTCATCCTAAACAAACATCGGTGGACAGAAAAAATAATCTTAGTTGTTGATTTTACCACAAATTGCTCGACATCTTCGCCCTAGTTAATCTTTCTGGCTCTGCAGTTAGTTCCCCGCTTTCCATCATTTTCAGTTGGTAAACCTTTAAATATAAATAACTTAATAGACTGATTATACCGAAGCTTTGAGGAGGTAATGGGAAAAGCATGACTTGCATAAATGTTTTATTGTTTTATAGATATTAGGGGCCCAAATTTTTACCATAAAAATAAAATTTAAGAGAGAAAAGTCTGTTGGACAGATTTAGCAACTTGGCAAATGTCCTTTAATAGATGGGGCACACTGAACTGTGCTCAGAATCGACTATTTAGCAAGGACAAATGTTATGGCAGCCCATAAAATGTAAAAATAGAACCAAGCAAAATGCATGTAGTTTAATGGAGGTCGGAATCATGTCTTTGCAGTCCGACGTTTCTTGATTGGCTAACAATGTATTATTCCAGATAGAGAGGAGATTGAACACTCTGCGGACTTGAGGAGATTCTCCTAAGTACAAGCTCTGGACCCGTCGTTATGCAATTTAAGAATCCTAAGTGAAACTTATGTTGAGGTTTTCCATTTTTAGAAAGTTTTTATGTACCTCTTGAATCGTAATTCTGAGAAAAAATTATCCATACACCAGCAATGATGGGATGTAATTTTAAATTAAGGATGATGGCAGCTGGTGAAGAACTGATGTAGAGAATTATTAACTGGTTTGACTGAAGGAAGAAGTGACTCCAGTGGTTTAGTTTACTGCTAGAATGTGATACTTATTAAGACATTCCCCTGCTCCCAATCATTTATGTCTAACCATAAATGAAGATGTGTTTCAGCCTACGTTGTAGTTTAAATCCATTTATACTCTTAATAGGGTTAGAATAAGGGACTCTTCATTATCTTCAGACTGTTACAGATTTTTAAACCGTGATTTAATCAATGATTGGAATGCAGTTAGTGTTTTTTTGTCTGAGTTTTTCACTGCCTAATATTTTTTTCTAACCAAATGACTTTTTTTCTGTTTTGCAGCCCAAAGCAGTTTTATTGAAACACATTAAAACAAACAAAAAAAAATAGTATTGGTTTCAGGGGAAACACAAACTGGAACACGTCACAAAGTTATTTTACTTTTTTACATTCTGCTCTCTTGCGCTATATATTAAGCTCAGCTATTTGTGTTAACATTTGAAAAAACAATAAAAACTAAGGATCAACATGGTGGTGTCGCAGTTAGCCCTCTAGTCTCAGAGCAAGAATGCTTCGAGCTCAAATGTCAGTTCCCCAGGATTTTTTATTTTTTTTTAGTTTGGTTAGAATTGACAGATTCTTCTGTTACAATTGTGGCTTTTCTTCTGGTTCGCTGGTTTTTCCCCACAGTCCAAAAACATGCTTGTTATTTGGGAGAACACGAATGGCTCTTTCTCAGCAAGACATACAAGAACATCTGTTTCATGACTACTTGGCCTTTGGCCAGTAGTTATTTTTATTTAATCATAGAAAATAGGAAAAGATGACATATGTAGACTATATATTCTCCCTGAATTCAGCCCAAATCAAAACTTTTGATTGGACTGGTTTTGTTGGCCCATCGGAGAAACAATTTCCCAATTTATACCCTATGTTGCCATTTCGCCCCTTTCTTCTTCCAATGTGTTCCCTTAGACAAAATGATATAACTTCTATTTTAATCATTGATGTCTAGCCTGGATGAGATGCCATTCACTCATTTAGGCCACTGGAAATAGACACTGAAACCAACAAAAAACTCATGTAAGCTTATAAAATAACCTGGATTTCAGTAAGCTCTTGACTGGTGTCTAAATAAATAAAACTCTGATTTTTATTAACCTCTGAAGCATTGATTAATGATCAATCAAATGCAGTCATGCAAAAAAAATGTGCACATTCATTTAGTTATTAAGAAATGTTGATGTATCTAGCTCTTATATTACCTTTAATTTATCCCTGGAAAAGAAAGTGATTTAAAAGTGATCATTGCTTAACTCAATAACAAAGATATAATAAAAGTGATGTCTTCTAGCTGGTGCTGATCACTTTGGCTGATATAAGATCAGTGAGATGCTTCTTATAGTCAGCTACCAGTCTCAGGATTAACCTGAGATAGGCTTGCCCCACTCCTCACTTTCAGCTGTGAGATATTTGAGGGTTTTCGGCCATGTTCAGCTCAGTTCAAGTCACTCCACAACATCACAATGAGATCAAGACTTGACCTTTGACTTGGCCCTGAATTTTACATTTCCTAGTTTCAGCCAGTCTGTAGTGGATTTACTGATATGTGTTGGGTCATTGACTTGCTTCAGGGTCAAGATCTGCTCTTTTAAAAATTTTATATAACAGGTGTTTCTTATTTTTCTCAAGCACTCAATTCATAGTGGATTGTATGATGGTAATCCGGTCAGGTCGTGTTGAAGTAAAGCATCCCTAAACTATCATACTTTATAGTCAGATTTTTTTTTTTTATTTTAGTTTATGCCAAACATTACCTCTGTTCTGGTGTTCAAATAATGCACTTTTAGACTTTTTTGTCTAAAGAACATTGTTCCAAATATTCTGGGGCCTCATTTATAAAGCTTGTGTTCGCAGGAATCACCCAGGTTTTGGACTCTAGGACATCGCTCTTAGATCTAGTTTTTCCTGGTTGATATATGAAGCCAAATAAGACACCCCACACCTGCACGCACACTCAAAAACAAATACACCCCAGTAATCAGTTGTAAAGTAACTGTTCATACAACCTAGACTACATTAAGAAAATGTGTCATGATGATTAAACTATGCAAAATTGAATTAAATGCCACACAGCATCAACATGCAATGCCTGCTGTCGGCACAGCTTCCACATTTTATGGAGAGCATCTCTTTTCTGTCGGTCTTTCTGCCATCTTCTCTGACATTATTAGGCTCAAAAAATGTCCTCCTCACTGCTAATATTTTGTTATTTTAGGAGTTCTCTTCAGGCCTAAGATCCTTTCTGAATAGTTTGTCTTACTGAGGTAAAATTCTAAGAAAAATTGTAGAATTCCAGAAAATCTAAGAATTTTTCTAAAATGACTTCATAGAATCTTAAGATTCTACGAGAATATGGGTCCAGCTTTTATTCATCATGTTGACAGCCTTTCATCTGCTTCTTTACCACCATGTTGTTTAGAGAAACGCCAGCTTTGTCTGCTTTTCCTCTTGTAAACAAGACATATGTTTAGAATCCTGCTTTGACTTTTTTTAAAGAACAATAAAAGAAAAATCTAAAAACTAATTTAGTGACTGGATAAATTGCACTTCTACTCACATTTGGGCAGCTTGAGGTAATTTCATTCTGATAAAAGCATGTAGTTAATATTTTAGTCTGTGATGTTTTAGTTTCCTGCTTTCTTGATTTTCACCTCCATATAGTCACTTCAGTAAAACAAATTTATAAGCAACTTCTTAAAAAACAATCAGCTACACTAATTCTGAACGATAACACTTAAATGTAAGAGTTAAAATAAAATGTACAAATATTTCATCAATATGAAGTAGATTAATCCAGAAACGGAATCGGTTGGTAAGTCCCCTGGCAGCTGCATCTGAGAAATGAGAATAAGACTTTAAATCTTTAGTACAATGATTGGGCAGATAAAAGTGTTTTTTGCTTTGTGTTTTTGTCTTGCTGTGTGGTTTGGCTGGCTCTAATATTACTTTTTTATGTCCCATCAACTTGGGACTACAGATGGAAACCAGCTAAATCTGACACATATGCTTGTTTTAGGTGTGGGTCAGCTGATCTGCACTTTCCCATTTCAAATAAATAACTCAAACCAATCAAATAAAAAAAAAAAAACTGACATAAGATCAGGTTATTAAAACTCTTGGAAACTGCAGTTTTGTTGATAAAAAAATGGATAAGTTATAGGTTAAATAGCTCCATTTCATGATCTAAAAAATCTGAAACAGAGGCTTAAATTCTGAGGAGTTGATTGTTGACGAGATGCAGGTGGTTGATCACTTTTAGGGTGCAGCTGGGAGAAAAGACAAACAGTTAAAGGCAAGATGGAAAATGATCACGCAAGTGGATTGCTCTTATTGCGGGGAAACAGAAGAAGTAGAACATGTGTTGATTTATCATAGAAAATATATAAGGGAGATGAAAGAAATGGAAAGGGTAACGGGGATTTCAGTAACTTTGGATAATTCATTAGGGAAGCAGCAATTAAATGATATAATTCAAGCACTTATTAAATATTTAAAAGATACAAAATTAGTTGAGATGATTTAGTACGTATGTGTGTGTGAGTGTTAAAGTATGTATATTATGTAGTTATTTTTAAGGTTAGAAGATATATAGGTAAAAATGAATTTCTGAATTACATCTCCATCCAGTTGATGGCGGTAATACACTAAGTATGTAAACTGCCAGAAAACACTACAGACGAAGAAGAAGATCACAGAAGCGGCTGAGCGGGGACTTAAATGATCGCAAACCAAAGGGACAAGCTTGATAAATAATCTAAGAGAGATAAAAATACAAATCAAATACAAGAAACAGAACCCGAGCATAAACTAAAAGCAAAGGAATTAATCAGTATGGCAAGACCATTTGAACAATAATGAGTACGTCAGTTGTAGAGTCTCATCAGTATATGGCAAGATCTAAAAAACTTTTAGAAAATTACCAATCAAAACAAACCAAACCCAAACATTCCTGGATCATGACGGTGAAAACAAAAAGGAACAAAAAGCAATGTGTGTTTGCTTTAGGTAGAAGGATTATGTTTAAGCCCTTTGTCATTTAGGTATGTGTTAGCTTGGCAATTGAAAAAAGCTTACATTTTTAGGTTTTCAGAAAACAGGAATTTTACCTTTGACATAGTTAACTTTAGCCTAAGATTTTACCAACTGAGACACTTGTACACTTGATGTATTATCACTCTTTACTACCAAAATTAGTCCTCAAGCCTCGTTTATCACTTATTAACTGCTATAAACCTGTCTTCAAAAAGCTGGTATGAGAGTTTATTTGACAGTGGGGATAAATCTGATCGCTTAAAAAAGTTTTTTCTTTAACAAGAGTTGAACTCCTGGACCACAAAGTGTAAGTTTAACACATCTGACAAGTTTCTTTATTTTTCCTCTTTCTTTCCAGCCCCTGCCCAGGAGTCAACGCCAGGCCTGGTCTGGATATAGATTTGGTTCCTGCAGCTACATCATACAGAGACAGAGCCTTAGCAAAGTAGGGGGAGTACCAGCAGGGGGGATAGCCAGACCGACCAATGGGATCAGGGAAGCTGGCTCAGATTCTGCTGGGATGGGTGGCAGTGTGTCTCAGCGCCATGCAGGTGACTTGTGCTCAAACCGGAAATGGACCTTACCAAGCTAGCCGCTTCACCGGGAGTGTGGACCAGAGGGAAGCACAGCGAGTCCGGCGCCGTGGCCAGGACACCTTGAAAGGGTAAAAGTTGTTGCGTTTTTCAAATCTCACATTTCCAATAGTGCACTAAACTTTCCTTCTTGACTATCTGATCTTTTTATGGCTGTTTTTCTTGTTGGACTCAAACCGACCGCATCTTACACCCATACTCTGCTCTCGTATGCTGCTGATTACTTCTGGACTTTTTTCTCATAAACAATGCAACCTTAACAGGCTGCTTTGCACACTGAAACCTCCACATATATTCACTGCAAATTAACATTTTCCTGGGAAAAAGAGAGAAAAGAAGAGATTCGTATAAGTAGCACCTCCTGATGAGTAAAAAGTATTCATTCTTGTGAGTGTATGAAAAGTATTGGGTTGTTTTGGACTGCTGTTTGGTAATATTAAGGATTAGGTATTTCACATTGATTTGAACGGCGGACGTGGGGTTACACATGAATACATATTTCAGATATTTATTATTTTATGTGTGGGAAATACTTGCTAGAAACAGGGATCACCTCTCACCACCTGCGTTCTCCTCCAACCTCTCTATTTCTTTTCACGTCCAACTCTTTCACTTTGCGAACCAGCCGTAATTGGAGTGGTAGCAGAAAACATGTCAAAGTAGCAAAAAGTTCGCATTTCCTTGGAAACAAAGGATGTTTTTTTGGAGCCAGTTTTCAGCGTCCCCATCAGTTATTCCAATCAGTATCCCATCGGTCCCAGCTCAGGCTTCCCCCAGTGCCAAGCCACAGGAAATGAGGTATTTGTATCACCAGTGAGGGATATGAAAAGGGGCATTTGTTTCACGGCTCTAGGTGACAAAGCGCCCTGAAAATATTCAGAGCAGGAACTGTATGAATGAATGCAAGGCAATGGCATCTTAAAACCTAGATGAAAAATCGACACAAGTCTTAAAATGTTATGTTTTTGTTCTGACTTCTTATCCTATGAAGGGACATTATTATGTATATTCCAGACACAAAGAGCCATTTTATAACAAAATTAAGTAACTATGTAACGTTCAGTTGCTCTAAAAATGGTGTAAATATCAAACAGAACTTAAAAGAAATTGAAATCTGTCTCTTTAAGAGTCCGCTACTCTTTCCGACACTCCGCTTTCAGCAAGTCATCAGGACAACATTCCTCTATTAAAGTTTGAAAACAGTTTTACAGGAGTCTCACCAAGTGTTTTTCTATTGATGCTGCCACTAGTCTGAAGGAGCTGAGTGGGGGAATTGAAGTTGAAGAGGAGCTCTGAAGTGGAAGCTTGGCTGGGGACTTTAGCTCCAAGCAGGAGGTTCTTTGAAAAGGCAGTGCTTGGTTACACTAGGGGAGATTAAATCATCTTCAAATGATTTAATGTCATTTGAGAATTAAATCATTCCAGGATTGTTTCATGGAATGATGCATGAAAGAATCAAAGCAACATTCCAGGCACGTTTTCGGTAAGAAAATAATGTTATAACATGACGTAAAGCTCAAAGAAGTAAATTTTATATACTGCCCCTTGAAGGTGAACTAAGTTAAAGGCTTGACATTTTGTTCACTGTGCAGATTTTCATGTGGAAATTTTGTATGTTTGCTGAAGTTAAGATGTCTCATCAAACTCATTTTATAAACCAAAAAGACCATCGGTCAAAAGTCTTCTTTCTGGACTTAAACATAAATCAAAAGCAAAAATACTTTTGAAGGTTTTATGGATAAGCTTTTCTATTTAGTTCTTTTTCTGTTCATAACCACATGACAGAAGTTTTACCTGTTAAACTATGCAGAGCTCTAAAGAGGGACCAATTTTGTTGCAAGTGCAACCTAATTTTGCAATAGCCTAGCCGAAGTCCAGGCCTAGATCAAATCGAGAATCTATAAAGAGGCTTAAAAATTGATGGTTTAGGTGATTTTAATTCAGTCTCCCTGAGCCTGGCTTTGGCTTTTTTTATTGGGAAGAATGGTTAAAAAATGTCAGTTTCTAGATGTGCAAAGCTGGTAGAGACAAACCGCAAAATGACTTGCAGCTGCAATTGTTTTAACAAATGGTTCTTAAAAGTATAATTCAGTGAGACTGAATGCAGTTGCACACCACAGCAATTTTTATTTGTAAACAACTTTGAAACCCCTGTCTTGTTTTCTTCTGCATCACAATTATGCTCTTAAAAGCACAATTATGCTCTTATGCTTTTTGCTGGAATCTTGTTCTTTTGGATCACACAAGGTTCCAGCAAAGTATACTGAAACCAGTGCAACATTACTAAATGTGAAAAAATAAAATAAAATAATTGTACCACTAATAAATATTTTCTGAACATAATTGTTAATGGTCCTGGCCATGATACACACATGTTTTGAAAATGACTTTGAGAATATATTACCAACACTAAAATGTTCTTTTGAAAAAAAGCATTTTTTGTTACTGTGAATACAATCAATCAGAAATACTTAAAGAGAAGCTCTAAATCTTCTATCATTTTATTATATTAGCTTAATGTTACTCAAATTAACTGGACAGAACTGCTGCGCTGAGCCAAAGCACACAAACTTGATGCAATAAATTTACTCTCAGTTCCTGTGTGAGTTATTGCCGGAAAATGATCAGCATTTCTTCAGAAATGAGCGAGATTAGTCATCTACACGTGAGCCTGTTTCATCTGACCAGAAGTCCCGATACAGTGGGAATCTCATTTGTAATGAATAAGTGTTTTGGCTGTTTGTTCCGCCTTGTTTAATATAAGCCAAGGTTTACTTTCCCAGGAGTTGTTGAATTTTTATGTGGCTTGTTCTCCCCAGCTAACTATAACCTCTGCAAACCCATGCTTGTACTTTCATCTGAGGGTTACACACACACGGAGGACTATCAGCAGCTCAGTATGGGTTTCTCAGGTTCTGTGTGTGGGATGTGGAGAGAGGTTGGTTTAATGATGGTCATTATTCTGGCCTTGAGCTCAGCTGTAGTGTTTATTTGCTGGCTGAAAGAGTGTATTCCCTGGTGTTTCTCTGGGAGTTCTGGGTTTGATACTTACTGACTCTGATTTATTGGCTCTCACAGAAGGCTGCAGGCTGGCATAAATCCACTCTAGGGTGGTATTTGATCAGACCTCAGGTTGGCTTAATGACTTTCTGGGCTGCTTTAATCCACCAGTGATTGACTGTCTGCTTGTTAGAATGAGCGAGGAAAAGTGTGTGGCATAGGAAATGGTGTTCCCCCCCCCCCCACTACCTCATTCTTGTTACTAGTTTCCTGCCAAAACAGAGAGAGAAAATATATCCATTGTTTGATAAGATCACTTGAATGTTGAGTTAAAAATCTGATAAAGTCCTGCTTTTGGTGCAGCTGCCAGTTTTTTTAAAACTTTGCCCTTCTTGGCACTAATTTGCAAAGAATTGGCAGACAGTCAGCCCCAAAGCAGAACATTACATTTAGTCACTGCAATCTCTTCCAGGATAATGTCATTATTCTCCTGTAGATTGGAGGAAAGCCTGAGTTTACAGTATGTCTTGTCAAATGTGATAAAGACAAAAAAAATCCACTTTTCTTTGCTTCCCTTTTTCTGGGTATGTGTGTGTATGCTTACAGTTAGATTTGGGATGGCTCTGTATGAAATTCTTATTATAATCATGGATGAAAATACTGTAATTTCACAAAATCCATAACTGGTGCAATTTATTTTACTTAAAACAGCAATGAAAAAGCAAAAGCTTTTTGCTTGATAAGCAAAAGTAAAAACTTTTCCTCCTGCAGAGAAAATATTCTAACATATGCATTACTATTGTTACAATAATCTTATCATATGGGATTTATTTGATTCCTGAAATCCTTAAAAGGACAAGCAAGTATAGTTAATGGATGAATTTACTGGTTTTAAATTTGACTTTTTTTAGATAGATGTAAGAAAAAATAAAGCAGCCATGAAAAATAGTTTCATTCCACAGAAAACTCTTCTTGCCTATCTTTAGCATAGTATAACAGGATCATTTTAATTAGTCAGGCTATGTGCTAAAGTAGTCCACCCTGTAGTCCAGTCTGTTTCTTTAGACATGCTGCTTGTAGCTTTTCAAATGTACTTTTAAACCAACTTTAACAAGTGAGATGTGAAAGAAAACTTGTTCTAGTATCTCTGCAAAGTAACAACAAACTATTGAAAACTGTAACTATTAAAAACTTGAGTGTATCTTGATACCAGCCAGTTTTCCTTAATGCCATAAATTTCAACAAGTGTAGAAATAATAAAAAAATAATAATTTGCAATCTGCTCTGTTTTTAGTCGTTAGTGTGAGCAAGTCAGAGATGGACAGAAAAAAATGGAAGAATGAGTGATTTCCACTGGATTTGTCAAACATCTTCATTTAAATGTGTGGTTCAGATTACATCATTTTGTCGTGTTTGTATTTATTTAGATAACTAAGGGTTGTGGAATAACACTAAATATGTTACACAAAGCAACATAAGGTTCATCCTTAAAATACAGTTTATTCTGCAAAGAGGATATCGATGAGGATATCATTGATTAGCAAAATTCCCCCAAACAAACAAAAAGGAAATAAACATATAAAAACAAAGATGTGTTGTTTAATCCTGTGACAATCAATTGTCTGTTAGGAACCTGTGAAAAAGTACACATCTTTCATAGATTGCAGTTTGCCCAGACTAAAGGATTTTAAAACTCCTTTAATCTGGATTATGAAGTCTAAAAGATGGCACAAATTTTACATTGTTGAACATGTGGTTTAAATATTTACTGTGATTGAAGAAAATAATCAATGATAATTTAAAAATCAATCAGTAAATGCTACTATTTTGTTGAATAAAATGTTGAGCAATGTCACAATTTCATTCAACTTTTGTACAAAAACCATTCAAACCTGCCTGTGAAAGACAGTCTGAAAGTCAGAGGATAAATGGGGATTCTTTAAAAAAAAAGTTACGCTACATAGTTTTGTTCCACTCTAAATGTGACCAGATGTTTACATGCAAAAGTCCAGTGGTAAACTATCTACAGAAGATACAGAAATTATAATATAATTCACTAGACATTAATTTACCTTTTACTAGTTTCATCTCTGAAAAAGTAAATGTTAAACCTTCACAAATTTTATTCTTCCCTCAGGGACATAATTAATTACAATTAGTTCTGAGACAGAAACTGTACACACAAAAGATGTGATCTGATTGGCAAACTACTTTACCATAAGAGCCCTAATTTACCATACAGCTGTTCTTCAGTTCTTAGTCAGCAAAGGCAAATGATGAACCACCAAATCAAATGACCACAATTCCCCTTCATTACATGGTTTTAAAAGCCACTTAGTGCCACCACATAACTGGACTGCATTCAGTTTGTTAAGCTGAGCTTGGGTGTTTCGCTCAAGTAACCACAATGTTAAATCCTGCTCATTAAAATGTTTGAGAGTAGTACATGTTGGGGTTCTTATTCTGCCTCCAAACAAACTGATATATAAATAGTTCTGTGATTATGAGTAGATGGCAAAAAACACAATATTATAAAACAGCGCTCAAACTGTGTTTGTGAGTGTGTGTGAGCTTAGTCGGTCACCTCTAGATGTGGTTAAGCCATTTCCTCTCAGGAAAACTTTGTGGCTAACCTGCCAGGCCAGTCGAGGGCTCCGTATGATGTGATGACTCCTACATCTGTCGGACTGGTTCAGAGTTAGTTACTGTTACCCAACCAGTAAAAATCCCAACAGTTTTGGATGGATGTGTTGGAAACAGGGCAGCCAGGCATGGACACTCTTTCCTAGTTTACAAATAAAACAGGCTCATCTCTTTTCTTTCCTCTCCCTCATTCTAGTTTGGTACCACAATGGTTTATAATAAACAAATAACTCATAGTTATGTAAGGATGTTCACAAAATATATCTGCTCTCACCTTTTCTCCCCAACAATAGACCCAATGTGTGTGGCTCTCGCTTCCATTCGTACTGCTGTCCAGGCTGGAAGACGCTCTCTGGAGGCAACCAGTGTATTGTTCGTAAGTTCCCTAAAATCCACATTATCTATAATTACAGCTACCTGGAAAGTAAAACAACCATTTTAATTCACTGTCCTTCATTCTCCCTGTTTTGTTTTGTTTTGTTCCTCAAAAGCAATTTGCAGGAACTCATGTGGCGATGGGTTCTGCTCCAGACCCAACATGTGCACCTGTTCCAACGGCCAGCTCTCTCCCAGCTGTGGAGGAGGAGGAAGTGAGTAATGTAACAAAAACACACACAGTTACTGGAACTTAAACTTTAAACACTATCATACTGGAAAGAGCTGTTAAACTCAGGTTTTTGGTTATTCAAGCACTGATGATGAGCACACCAGAAAAAGACTGATTTGTAGCTACAACTTATTGACTATCTGAAGCTACTTCCAGTTATTGGTGTAATCAGTTAGAGTTAGGTGTTTAAAAAGTTCGAGTGTTATTTAAATGTTTCAAATTTTTTTATAAAACCATAAAGTAATGGTACTTATCTTCTGTACAAGTGTAGAACCTTCTGATTAGACAGGCATAACTCAAAGACAAAGGATCTCAGCCTATAAAGCACAGAGACAAACAATTATTTTGCAGCCAACAACATGTTGCTGTAATGACGTAATGGTGTAAAGTCAGATCTGCATCACAGCATCGAGGTCAGTGGGTTTGTCAGGTCTGAAAACCCGGCTGCTTCAGCTTCGTCTTCTGGGTTTAGTTACAGACCACTAAGGACGTCAGCTTCAAGTGCAGCAAAGTGTTTTTTACAGAGTGTGGGAAATTGGCTTTAGCTTTATAAGATTACTACAGTGTTTCCATGTAAACAGTCATGTACTGGACATGGTGAAAACAATTGCTTGGGGAGCATGCAGATAGTGCGACATGAGGTGTGTTTAGTTTCAGAGCTTTATTCATCCGATGTCAGCTCATCAGTCACGCCTGAGTCCAGCCAGACCTTTTACTCATGCTCACATTCCAGGAAGCCTGCAAACGCACATACTTTCACTTACTGGGATTTGTTTGCACGGATAGACACACACTTATACACGCAAATTCAAACCGACACTCACAGAAAATCTTTTGGCTGTGACCCCAATGTGTAAAAAGGGATTTTTATTCCAGCAGTATGGAAGGACAGCTAGCAAGTGAAGAGCGAGGGGGTTGGGGTGGAAAGGAACTGCCGTGATTTGGCTAAAGCCATGACCTTTAGGGGCATGACTGTCTACAGAAAGTGAAGCATTGTGTTAACTATTTGGCTTCCCTCTGCAAAGATTTGTCCATATTTGTTTGCAGATACCAGATAAAATCTGTTGTTCTGTTATTATAAACTAAGTGAACGCTCATCTGGGGAATGGGTGCACTGCAAAATCTGGACACCAAATACTAAGTGGGCTTCAACCTCCTACGTGGGTCAGAAAGCACCATGAAAGACAAACATTGTTGTTTTCAGTTTCTAAGGCTAGTTGTTCCATAGATAGGGCTATAGTTGTTTATCTTGTTGCATCAGTGTTTGTCTACTCTATCTGGCAAAAGACTGGTTAGCAGCTGCTGTTATGTTGTTGGGGAGAAACACTTTGAAAGCTACTATGCTAGCACAATATCCATTTAGATAGTATGGTTAGCTATCATATCTGTAATCTGACCTGCTGTTTATGCATTTCCTGGTGGTTTTCCACACTACATATCTATTTTGTCCAACAGTTGTGAATGTCCTCTTTGCAGTCTTGCCATAATTTCAGTAAAAATGATCATGTGTATTGATTTGATTGACAAGTAGAGATGGGTGAAAATTTATCATGATATTTTGTGAAAGCAAAATAAGTATTTGTAAATGTATTGCCTTTTTTTTTTGTTTTGCAACAAGTTGTGTGGCTAGGACTGGATTTTGCTGCTCTCTTTTGCTTTTTCTCAGTTCCCTTTGTTTCTAGTTCCACATTTTATTATCTGCTCCATGTTCTCGAGTACCTCACCTGCTTTCCTTTATATATATATATATATACTCCTAAAACTTGCATTTGTGATTGCTGGTCCTATGTTACCTATTTTGACATTGATATTTATGTTATTTTAAGCAAAAAGATTTGCTTTTTGATTCTTTACAATCAGCTAATCACTTTTATTAAACACGTTCATATTATTAGGACACATTTGATAGGACAACAGTGTTGACTGACTCGGATTTAGCAGAAAGTGTTAGGTGTAACACCTGGTATCAGAATAAATACCAACATGATAACGTAAATCATCTTGTGTTATCCCAATGCCAATCTGACATTTTATTTATGTGAAACCACAGGGCATGTACCTTTTTGCACTACTTTATACAAATCAAAATCAAAGCAAACTACTGAGTTTTAAGCATTGCAATCATAACAATTTGATTTGTTCGTCATATAATCTTGTCTTGCAAACAGATTCTGCAATATCAGCAGCCTAATTTATTTGTGTTCTTTTCAGTAACAGTCTGATTGTCATTTAATCAGGAAATACATTCAGTGTTTCAAGCAGGTTGTTTATTGAAACAACCTGATGATATTGGGTATCAGCAAAGCAACATACAGTGCTTTGACCTAAACATAAATCCATCATGGTTGATTACCACAATGGCCTTAAATTAGACGATCTGGTCCAGCTAAGAGGTGATGGTGCAGTCATATTCTGGTAAAGTTGGTGCAAGGTGAAGCTCCAGTGTTGTACTGTGATTGCTGGTACTTGCAGCAGTAGAAACAGAAAGTAGGGGTGGTAACCAAGTACTCCTAGCAGTTTGGTAGGAAAATCACAATCTTGTGTGTTCACACAGAAGCTTTTGATGTAGAGCACATCAGATGCCAGCGAGCTTAATGTCCTGTGATTTTAAAGCCAGACCTTTTGGCAGATCTTATGATTGCACCTCCACTACTTAAACTAAGCTTTGTCTTCATTCAAGTTCTTAATCTCATTTATTGTAAAATTGTTCAAGCTATTACAGAAGCTCCTCGTAGACCTGATCTCAGAGCCCTTCAATCACAACTAAAGTAGACACTTAGCTGTTATCCTCTAGAGAAGGTGCCAACTCCCATTTGGAGGAAGTCCCCCATTCAACATGATGATTAAGTGCACAACAAATTGCAACTTCAAGTAGATTTATTTTCCAAAGTAAAATTTTTCTGCTTTAATTACACGTTCTAATTCTGGCACCCTGGTAAGCAGGTCATTTTGAGGGCATCTTTATGTCTTGCGTCTTGCCTGTGGAATGTAGAGGTTGAAATAAATCAGCAGCACATTTATTTTTATTTTTTTCTTGCGCTACATGTTGGTGAGTGTTGTTTTGCCCGTAAGGCTATGATGTTTTTTTTCTTTGTTCCTGGATTCTGTGCTGCTGCCAATGAACAATGCAAAACCACTTTTCTGTGGAAGACCTGACAGACTTGAAATAGAAAAGTTTACTCTTTGCAAAGCCAAGACTGCTTTACAAGAACTTGAGTCACGTTTTATGGAAATTTGTGTCACTTCCCAGACAAAGAGGGTTTCTCTCTGTATGTCACCCCACTAATAAATACTTTCAGGACAAAGCAGCTGTGCTCAGGCTTGTGTTAGGTTGTCTTTGTAGCGTTGTCTTTCCATAACCATAATTACAAAATCCTGACAAGGGATCTTTGCGTCCAAATGCTTAAAAACAGATGTCTTAAGAGTGACAGGCTTCCTCTGGTGATTGACTGGGAGCAACAGAGAGTCCTGGGAAAAGTAGAGACAGAGCTTTTTAATTAGAAGCCATCCCACTTTAATATGATCTGTCTTCTTGACCACAAAGTAATGCTCAGTTCTTTAGGTATGTGGTCCACAAACAGCTTAAGTGAATACATTACATTCCCATTTACCAGGAAAACTGATGATATATGTGCAGTTAAGGAATAATACCACAAAAAAGGTGGAGTTTTTTTGTTCTTGAATGGAAAAACTTAACTTTTTAACTTAAGACTGTATCCTATAGTTTGTTCATGTTGAAATTGAGGCAGACTTGTCTCTGTTCCCTGGGATTTATGCAAATTAAGGACAAAACACAGGCTGTAAAAAGCTCCTCGGTTTTCCATCAGGCTCACATTCTCCCTCACGAGCCGGGGCTTCCTGTGTTTCTCGGCCTGTCGTAAAAAACAGCCAGATGTCATTAGCTCACCAACAACAGCACCAGAACACAGAGGTGCATTGTGTCAAGATAGTGATAGCACAATCCACAGCACCTTGCAAGAGTATGTATATCCACTGAACCTTTACACAGTTTGCCATGTTAAAGACACAAATATGACTATTTTATCAGGATGTTATGAAGGACCAACACAAAGTACTTCATTACGGTGAAGTGGAAGGCAATTTTTCAAGAGTTTTTTCACACCTGATTGTCTGATTTGATTGGCATCCAAGTTTGCAACATTTGTTACATTTTGAGTTTGTGCGATTTGCTCTTGCACTTCACTGTGTCAAACAAACCACAGGCTGTTTGTTTGACACAATGGAGTCTATATCTTTGACATAAGTGTTCACCTCCTCTTCTCCACTGCTTTAAGAACTACTGATGAAAACAACACAAAAGCCCCTGAAGAAGACATGAGTGCAAATTTCTTCTTCACAAAATGGAGTGACGTCAGATTTTAGTGGTAGGATTACTTTTTTTTACTTTGGTGAAAGACCCCATTTTTCCCATTAGCGCTTGACTCAGACATTTGCTTTAGTTGTACTTACCCAGAATGCCTTGCGCTTTAGTCTGCTTCCTGCTTTTGGAGCGGAAATTCGCATATGAATTTGAGCCGCACCAGAGTTCACTTCAACTGAACCGAGAACTAGGTTTTTTTCACTTTTTGGACCGCATCAGAGTTTGATTGAGAATTCACAATTCACCAAACGAACTGGACTTTGTCGGTAAACTAATTAAAGTGAACTATATCTACAATCCAGTAGCTTGCCATCAACAGTGTATGAATGTGCCCTTTGAAATTTCAATTTAATAATAAATAAAATTGATTATTATTAATATTAACTATGCAGGGCTGGTGTGAATACACCATAAAAGAAGGACAATCTGAAAAGTGTGGTGTGCATTTTTTATTTAACTTCTAGAATCAGTACTTTGTAAAACTGTTTTGCCTTTTGCTACACTTAGTCTGACTGGTTGAATCGTTAGTGTGAACGTCAACAGCCAGATTCTCAACTGGATAAAAGTCTAGACTTTGAGTGAGCCATTCTAACATGGAAATATGACTTGATGCAAAACATTTCACTGCAGCCCTGGCTACCTATATTTGTCATGTCGACAGATTCTTCCAACTACACTGCGGATCTCTGCAGCTTCTCCAGACCATAGGCCTCTTGGCTGCTTTCTCTCAGTAGTTCTCTCAGTTTCACACCTGTCAGGTAATATGGAGGTCCTCGTCTTCATAGGTAACTTCTCTGCTGTTTCTTGGTCTTCAGGTTTATGTTTAAACCTCTAAGGCCTTCAAATAACAGCTTGATTTATATTGAGATTAAATTAAACACTAGTGGACTCTTTTAATAAATTTGTACTTTTAAAGGCAAACGGTTGCAACGAGTTTTAATTTGCATATCAGAACAAAGAGGCGTGCCATCCAAGTGGTGGAAGGAAGAATGTTCTTTATAAAATATTCAAAACCATATACTTTTCCTCTTGTGTTACTTTTATGGACTACTTGTTGATGGTCCATCATATAAAATAAATTTAAGTTTGTGCTTGTATGTCAAAAAGTACAAAAAAATAAAGTTGTATGCAGACTAAGATGCCGACCTGTCGATATTCACAGGCAGTTGTCCAGCCACTTCTTTTGTCTATTCTGTCTGCTTCTTATCCACCTCCATTTTTGCATTCAGAGAGTTTAGTTTGGACAGAAACAATATTATTCCCTTGGTCACAGTCTTTCTCCATACATCCACAACCTATTTAAAAGTATGACTTTTTTTTATTAAGGGGAGTTTTCTCGAATTGCCCTTCTGCTTTGGAGAAGTCTTAGCTGCTGCACCTTAGAGCAGTTTTCTTCATAGTTTGTTCCACAACAGGAAAGATTTGCTATCATTCAGTGTAATTATTCTTCATGTTTCACTTTCCAGTCTATATTTCTGGCTAAGAGGGAGGAAAGGGAGTCTTATTGCATACCATTGCCCACATGTTTTATATAAAGTAGAGGATGAAACATGAAAACAAAGCATGCTTAGTCTGGCACTATAGTGGACAAGAAATAGAGTGAGAAAGACATGAGCATGCTGACCTATAAAGTCATGCTTCTCTGGAGTCCCAAAGCACTTGCATTAATTCATCATCACGCACTGCCAGACAGAAGTAGGTCCAGCCAAGTCTGTACACACAGGCTGCCAAGTTTTTCACATGAAAATGTTTCCTGGAACTTCATCTAAATGTTTTAAACTACATGGAACAAATTAAACTGTGACTATTGTTCGATGTTACAGTTACTCCAACATGTGCAAAATGCTCGCTAGATGTGTTTTGACTCATGCAAAAAAGTTGTAACTATTTGAGCTTCCAGTAAGACAGGCACAGGTCATCAACAGTGAGAAGCGCGCTGAGAGTCTACCCACTCTTTTACTCACGGAAGTGTGTTAAATGAAGTGACAGATTACAGCGACTGAATTACCTCCTGCTGGCAAGTGTGCAAACTCCAAATATGTTTGTTGGGCAAACTCTACTACAGAGGAGGATTTTCTCTCTGCATGCCAGAAATGTTGAAGAGGAAAAAAGATAAAAGCAGTGCGATGGTTAAAAAAGCAGGAAGCCGATAGAAAGAGAGGAAATTAATGTTGTTGAGAGTGGAGCATAAAAGGTGTAGAGTATATAAGTAAAAGTGGTAGAAGGAAGAAAAGTAAAAGCACCTGAATGATAAAGAACAAAATAAATCAATGTAAGACACTGACAACAATAAATAAGTTTGATAGATTTATCCTAATGGTCAACTCTCTGGATGTCCAGAGCAGATATATGTTATATGAATGCTTGAACTTAGACATTTAAAATGTCCCCAAATTACTTTAGTAATAATAATGATTTAATAGAATGTGGGACTTTAAATTGTACAGGAAAAGTTGCTCCTGTGTGTTTATATTATCACACTAACACTATAAAAAACATCCCCATGTCAATCAAAATGGATGTCTTCTTTTTCTCCTTTACATATTTTCTTTCCTTTTTAAACTTTTCTATTTCTCCTAGTATTTGTCTATTATTCCTTATGGTTTTATAGTGGCCTAATAGTAGCCTTTGTTGGTACTCTGAGAAGTAACAATATTTTACCAAGGAAAATGTAAAACAAATCAGCTGTAGCCTGGAGATAAAAGGCCTAAAAAGCAAAGAAGATGAGTAGTTGAAGCAGATTGGACTTTACTTAAAAACAGAAATTACTCAAAAGTCAAGTTCACTGGAGCAGACTTGAACAGGATTCTCTAAACTTTAGTATGTAGCAAGTAGATTCTTGCTACAAAACTCTTAAAACCAGCTGTGTTTCCAACTGTTGTGCTTCTTTGAATAATTCATACATTTATATTATTTTAAATCAATCTTTTAAACTACGGCTAACTCCTACTCTGTAAGGTTTTGCTATCTGAGGGATCTGCACATCATTTGAAATCCTCTGTATTACATAAGGTAGAAAAAAAGCATCCTAATCCTTGTAAGGGAGTATAAATATTTATGCTTCTGCTTGTATTTTTCTCTGACAGTTCAGTCCTGTAATATCAGGTGTATGAATGGAGGCAGCTGCATGGAGGACTCCTGCTCCTGTGCAAAGGGATACACTGGGAATCACTGTGGACAGCGTGAGTATCGCTCTACACAGGCCACATACCTTTTTATATTTATGGTTGAATCATAGTTTGGTCTGGAAGAAACATACAGATGTCATTTAAATTCAAAAGAATTTGTTTATTTTAAAAGGTTACCAATTGTTGACCTGAAACTGGAGTAGAAGGAGCTGACAAGTCAAATGTAGTGTACTCCACATTTAAAAGCAATTGTTTCTTTTAAGTTTTTCTTTTATTTTGTAATAATTTAGGAATTAATGCTACATTTTAGACCAGAGTGGAAATGTTATTTAAAAAGCAAAACATCTCCTTCCTTGCTGCTTGTTTTACTCTAACTTATTTGATGGATTGTTTGTCAGGAGCTTTGTCTTTTAGATACAGAGGAAACTTATATATAACTAATGTTGAATATTTACCGCTCACTTCTGCTAGCTGTGTGTGATAGCGGTTGCCAGAACGGCGGACGCTGCATCGGACCCAACAGATGTGCCTGCGTCTATGGTTTCACTGGTCCTCAGTGTGAGAGAGGTAAGATATTGTCGTTTTAAGTTAGCATTTTAAATTAGGGCTTCTGAGTAGATGTGGATTGCACCAAAAGTTTCCCAGCTTTTGTGTTTGAAGATTGAGTGACCCTCTCTTAGGACACAAACAGTTCCTACTCAAACACTCCTCTTCTTTAAAGAAAGATATCAGTCCAGGAAGGCGCTGATATTTTGCTCTTCCTAACACTCCTGAGAGGCACCTGGTTCAGCTCTGTGACAGAAGCGTTGATAACCACATAGAGTCTGCTCAGTCAGACAGTGGTTGTTTTTATCTCTTGTGTTTTGAACTGTGTGTGGTAAGAGGTTGCAGCTAAACATTTTCCCACTGATGATACTGTTTAATTTCTGCTTCTGCCTTCACCCTGCTGATATGCGCTTCAAGGGCTCCCACTTATCTCCGTTTTTATTTTTTCACATGTTTCCCATTTCCTCTGTATAGATGTGTATGCCAGTGTATCGGCAAAAAAACTGCCTAAAGCCTTTTTAGTTTCATAAACAGAAACCTGCCTTTCTACACTGTGTTTGCTTTCATCCTTACAAACATTGCTTTAGCTACCACTTCATAAATTTATTCATGCTAGGCATCATCACTTTCTAAATTCCTGAGTCTGGTTTTCTTGGAAAATACATCATTTTAGGGTGCAAAAGCCCGAAAAATGAATAAATCCCTCCCCGTGCTACCGACATCCCCACAGGACAGATAAAGTACAGTTTCTTTGTGGACTTACTGAGGACATTTCCTCATGAGAAGTTGAACAAGAGACAGAAAGAGAGTCATGAGGAAAAGGGTTAGAAAGAAAATGGATTCCCCAGCTGTGTATACAAAGCCTGAAAGTAGGGACCACAAACACTCCCCATGCCGGAGGAGCAGCATGACCAAAAACCGTTAAGGTTGCTAAAAGGAGAATGCATAGAAATCTGTTTGTCTTTGACTTTTTCCTGTGTCGAGTATACACAGAAAGAGGGTGATTGGCAAGATTTGCCTTCACCACATCTTTATCAAACAAGCCTCAGCATAACCTTAAAACCTTCAATAGTATTTGTAATCACTTTCAACTTTTCTTTGCGATAACAGAAAACATTTTACCGCATTCTTTGGAGTTCTGTCTGTATATCATGGTTCTAAAGTTTGTGTAATTGAGGCCACGAGCCATTAGATTTACTGAGTAATTCAGTGGGAAGACTTGCTGATGGGATGTCATTATAAAGGCAGTGAAAGTCGACCAGTGAGGTGAAATGGGTGTGGGTGAATCATGGGAAGCCTTTAGCGTGTGCGGAAAGTGTGTGAGCCATTTACTTGTTGTTCCTGCTGACTTAGCGAGAAACTTAATCTGAAAGAAAAAAAAAAAATCCCACAATCTCTGTGGTTCTTATATTTGGTGTCAGATTTCTGCCATATCATGCTGGTCTGTGTTTTTGGTTTTGACTAAAATATTGCTGGATTGACTGATGTTAATTTTAAATATACTCTATTATTGCCTTAAATTTAGGTTTTCTGTCCACTACCTTAAAAGTTATTTTTAAAGGGGACCTATTATGCAAAAATCACATTTTGCAGGTTTTTGTACTTCCATTTGGGTTTCTATTGCTGATAAAAACAGCCCAGGTGCAATACGTTGATGCTTTTTGTTGTCAGGAAAATTTGCCATTTCAAAAACCTCCTGAATGTAACGTCATAATCAGCAGACACAGCCCATCACCTAACAACCTAAACCTAACTCAAGGACATTTGAAATGTCCTGGAGCCAAATGTCCAGTGGCTGTTGGAAAAACAAGTGTGTAAATCATCCTATAGAGCCAAGGATGATTTACACAAGGAACTGATATGTGGGAAAAAACAAGGTAAAACATGGAAAAAGTAAACGGTGAACCGGTAACAAAAGAACTTGACAAGGAGGGGAGAGAAAAGAGTCTTTTACCTTCTGGGAGAGTTGGTGACAACTAAGTGTAACCAGTCAGGGGAATATGGAGCAGCTTAAAAAGAGGCAGACCAGGGATGACTGAGGTAAGGTAACTGATTAAAAGCACAGATGGAACTGTGTTAAAACATAAAGGATCCACTAACCAAAATAACAGTAAATGCAAAGACACAAAGAGCAGAAATGAAGACAACACAAAGAAATTAACCTGTAACCTGATAAGGTGTCAATGACAGCTTATCCCTACTTCTTAAAAATACCCCATGACACTCAAACCTTGGTACTGGAGGCAGTGATTCATGTTGTGGCTAAAAAAATAAGAACTTTAAGTTTGGAGCTTTAAATCCTCATCCTAACTACTTCACACTCAATCTGCTCCATTCATTCTCCCATCAAACTGGCTGTCTGTGTTCCTTTAGTTTCCATCCAGTTGCAATATTAAATGAAAAAATGTATTACCCAAGTATTATAACTAATGGCCATATCATATGTTTGCACAATGCTTTCTGTGGAATTCAACTGATGTTGTTTTGTTCATTCCAGCTGAAATTAAATAATGTACATTGTGGAGTATATTGAACCGCAGCAATTAGTGTCTTCCCATGTGCTTTGAGATGGTGTAAAAGTTGGAAATTGTTGTCTTTTGACTCTGGATAAAAGAGAAAAGCTGGGCAGGACTCCTACACTCTTGAATGGGTAGGAGGGACTCGAGGGCAGGGACAGGTTGTTCTGTGGAAAATATCCTCCAGTGACAATTTAGTTTGAGTCAGCCACTTTGGAGCCTTGTTAAATTTGAAGTACAATAACAGTTTTTTTCTATATTTAACAGTGAGTCCATGTGCAGAGAGTTATGCACCTAAACTTACAGAGCAATAAGAAAAGAGGATGAAAATTATTAGAAGATCCTTAAGATTGCCTTTGATTTAATCCATGTTTGATCCAAAGTGTTTTTGGATCATGCATGGTCATGTATGTCATAGTTATTATGTATGATTATACCTCGACATGGTATACAATAATCATAAGTCTTGCATTTTTAGTGGAGGTGTTAAAATAACAAAAATAAAATAAATGATGGTAGGATGCAACAGGAGATGGACAGATGGACTGTAGCTTCATCTGCAGTGATATGGATGCAGCTCTTGTGTGTTGAACAACACAAGCAAAGCTCTTGATTTTCCGGTTAATTTATATTCCGACATAGTTTTTCATTGACCTGGCCTTTCTCCAAAGTGTGGTAGGACTCTCCCCTAAAGATAGGGTCTGGATGGAAAAGAAAACCCTCAAAAACCTTCAGGTGGCATACAGGATTTTCTGAGATAAGGTGGTTTTTTAAAGATGCACCAAAAGTTGAACTTGAAGGAAAAAAAGTGTATTCATCGCATTCATTAATGGGTTAACGTTGACTGCCCTCTGTGTATGCATACGTCTCTTTTAGGCAGTAAGCTAGAGCTGCTGCTGCATGAAGTGATGTACTGGATTTAGTCTGAGTTTACCTTCTGCAAAATTAGCCCCAACTAACTGGAGGAAGCAGAAAACAATGCATGAAAAGATGAATGGATAATTGTCTACAAACAAGAACTTTTGAGATCTATTTAAGGAAAATAAAATGTTTTTAAACCCATTCATCTCTACTAAAATATGTTTGGTTCTGTACCTCAGAATGAGGATGATGATATGAGCTTCCAGCTATCTTGGCTCAATAAGTTGCCCATTTTCTCTTGCCACAGCTGAGAAAGCATAACAAAAACTTCACTCTCCTTTTGCTGGAATATGCAAAATGTCCCCAGAGCGACTGTTGTTGATGGAGACTGGAGCCCATTGGCCCCCACTGCCTGGCGGAGTCTGCAACCAGTTAGGTCTGCTGTATTGTTCCACTGCTGGGGAGTGTTGGGTAAAGTTTCCCAAAACAAACTAAAATAACTGTAGATGTCAAGCTAGATTTTATAGCACAATGGATGAGGTACAGAAACAATAAGAGAGGAAGTGGAGCCTTCCAATGTGATGTAGTATCTCCAAGTAGCAACACACACAAGTTTTGTGTGTGAGCCATGCAATCTGTTCGGCAGTTTGCTCAACTCTGGGGCCTTCAAATCTGCGATCTTTGTTGGATTTCTCCCACAGTTATTTTCCTCTGTACGTGTGTGTTTATATGTTGAGCACATTTAGTCACATTTGACCGACTGTGTTTGCGGAGAAATAAAGAAGCAGACTCTTTTAGGAGTGATTACAGCCAAAGGAAAAGACTGATCTTAAGCCTGTTGATAATAGCACTGATAGGGCTAAGAGGGGCCGCTACGGTTGGCCAAAATGGAGATAAACATCCAGACACACACACACTCTCACACATAAACAAACAAGCACACATATTTGAATGATCTATGAGTAGAGGACTCCCAGCAAAAGGCTGTGGTTAGATTTTCCTAAAGACATGATGCCCTCAGAGTAATGAGAAAATTTCCTCACAGGTGAGTACCAATGTGACATTCAGCCTCAGAGTAAATCCTCCAGCTGTATAAAGTCTGGGTAGGCCATCTGGCTAAAGCCACACCACACATGCACACACACGCACCCACCCCTACACACATCACACCACACACTGAGAACTTTTTACACATAGTATTTCCTCTACTTTTTTCTGACCCTTTGAACTTTGACAACAGAAAAGTATGCATAAACACAAGTAACATAGCTTTTATGTTACAGTCTCATATTTAATGTCTCTTATCTTCCCAAACTCCCATCTTTTGGGAATTCATAAGTGCCCTGGAAGTTATTAATGAAAGGAGATTTATTTTTTTTCTCCTCCTCTTGTGCTATTTCTTCTCCAGTCATTCCCCTCCCACAGCTCAGGTCAGTGCCCAGTCTCATCAGCTATGATCCCAAAAGCTGGTCATGACTGATGGGAAAAAGCTTCAGTTCTTGACTGGATTAAATATTGCCTCATTTAGTTTTCCTCAGAGCAAAGTGTAATATGCTTGCCCATGAAAACTCTGTCATACCTGAGTGAGATTCTTTGGCTCAGTTATTAAGACTTGCTCATGTTTTAAAGCTGTAACGCAAAAATAAACACGTAAAGAGTGGAAAGACTTTATTCAGTCTAACCACAATGTGAAAGTTAGCAATGCTGATGAAGGATTTACTGGTTATGAATGAAAATAGAGGTATTCTTAAGAGTCACAGGCCACCACAAGGAGATTTAAGGTAAAAGGAATAATGAAGGGACACAGGGAACAGTTTGATCTGCTCTGCAATCTGAACTCTAATTAGACCAAATTTCTTCCAGATGTTGTCAGCTGGACTGACACAGAACGTACAGTCTCTCTCTTGTCCCAACCTGCCATAGCTTTTGCTTTCAATTGGTCCATTACTTTCACCCACATAGTCCAGGATGCTCTGCTCTCTGTGCTAACGTATTGATTAATATTGATTAATATTGAGTAATATGGATACTGGAAGGTGGGTCTTTTTTAGACTTTTGATTGGGGTTCTTAAGCTTCATTTCATTTGCATCTCATTAATGCTCTGAAGTATGATTTGTACTACAAGTCTGTAAAGAACTATATCCCTCTATCTACACATTTGTGTCTACATTAGGCACCAAGGATTAATGCCTGAGAAAGAATGTGAACACATATTTAATTTAGCACAGTTGCATGCACAGCTGAACTTGACTGTTATGTGGGGAATTTGTTTTGCTGTTTAGGATTAGAGGAAAGTCTGTTCATTCTCTTATCCCTCGTTCAGTTTTAGCCAGACACTCCGGAGGAGCGCGGTAGACATGACGGTCGGACAACGGGGAAATGATAAGGGTGTCGCATCAACTTGTTAGTTCCGGCAACCACACACAAAATAAAAAAAAACTCATAAAAGCTTGCGCAGGGTCAGTACGACCCTGTTGGGACTGCGCACAGGGCAAGAAGGGAAGGTTAAAGAAAAAATATGGCTGAAAGAGTTAGATTTATTTATGTTCTTTATTTAAATAAATGTACATTTCTTTGTACCAATACATCTCTTCTAGCTTATATTGAAAGAAAAATAATTATTCATTTATGTAATTTACTCTCCTCTGTATGAACATTTTAAATTTATCAAGGTAAAAGTAAAAAGTGTATTCCAATATACTAAAGCATAGTTTAAAAATCCTCCTGTTTAAAATGATCATGGCCAAAAAGTGGCCCATGTTCATTAGGAACTCCTGTCTCTCTAATATTTCATGAGGATTTGTCAATAAATCTTAAATATTATGAAATCTTGTTAACAAATTGTTGCTAATTACACATTTCTACTGTAAAAATATGTCTGTCTTCTATGAAAACAATGAAAAAAAGAGTTTCTCCACATTTCCTAAAACAGTAATAAAATGATTATTAATAATCATTTTAATTCATTAATGGTGGAGACTTTCACAACTATACAGCTTTCTGCTCTTGAGTTCTTATATTCTGACAATATGAACTAAACTGTTGCTTTTTTTGCTTATAATATTTAATGCAAGGTTATTAATTTTTTTTAATTTTATCTATAGAATTAAATGTTAAAGGCATTTAGTTGGGGTTAGAAAACAAATTTGTATCAAATGACATTACAAAAATCAAACCATACAGTGTCCATATAGGGTTTTTTAAATCAAAACAAGATCCATCCTAAATAGTCATTTCAAGCTTGTAGGCTTGTATGTTTTCTTTTTTTTTTTTTTCATTAGAAATAATAAAAAGTTGTTGCTGATTTGGATGTTGGGTATATTTGGGTGCATATTATAATGCAGGTATGGTTTGAATAAGTCTCCTTTCCATTGTGCCAAGCAGGTCATATGAGGTTGAAAGATCAAAGAGCTGCTGACAGACAGATAAGCAGAGTCAAAATGCAGACAGGAAGGCCTAAAGTGGACAGAAATGAAGACAGATGCACGGGAAGGAGAACTGGCTTGCGACTGGTTTATGCAGGCTCAGTTTGACCTACTTTCTTCCTTAATCCCCTTTACTATTTTTGCCTTCCTTGCTCTTTGCCCCGTCCCGAAAGTGACCTCTTTCATATCCAGAAGGAACTACTGAGGGCAATACGTCTAGTGAACAATTCCCACTAGACGTGTTGTGGGAATACGTCTAGTGGGAATTAGACGTATTACCACGTCAGTGTTGGTAATAAAAGTCACCAACACTGACTCCTATCTTTCCATCTCACTCTGCCTATCAGAGCTAAGCAGGCTTTTGCAGCTTTGGCTAGCCAACCATGCAGTTTACCTTTCATCTCCACTGTGACAATCTTACAATCCATTTTTTTTTTTTTTTTTTTAAATGAAGGCTATATTAAGTTTGGCGCCACACTAGAGAATTTAATAAGACCTTCTCCCACAAGGGGAAGCCATCATTAAGCTGGGTGTGATTTGTAAGGACGAACACCATAGCAGCTGAAATGGTTTCAGCATGAGGTAGTTATGTCTGACTTGTGAAGTGCATTACACAAGATTGAGACAGTTTCACTCACAAGCAGCACCATTGTAAAAAGGAAAGGTGATCGTGAGGTGATATACACTTTGTTCCCCGTGTGTGCTTTCATGCAGAGAGAGAAGCAAATGTGAAAGTTTCACAATGTTACATGATGTCAAGAATATATTTCCATTACTGTTATACACAGCTCTGGATGTGTGTTGGATTGAAAAGTACATAAATGCACTCTGTGAAGAGGTTTAATAAATGTAAAGGTTTATCTGAAAGATGATGATCATTTCACCCCTTTGACATTTTGTATCTTTCTGATTTTGGTCATTTTATGACTAAAAATGGCAGCTTTAAAACATGAGAAACACTAAAAGTAACTACACTATAATAAATGTGAAGTCATTTAATTTAGAAACAAAGATTTTACAGAGTCCATGTTCCTCTATGCCTTCAATACATATTACCAGCCAGCAGTAGGTCGCTTAGAGTTATTGTTAGTTTTGATGAGGCGTCATATTTTGTCATATTTTAAAAGTGAGCGAGTTCAAGCAAAATAAATGGAAACAGAAAATACTATGACTGTTTATGTTTATGATTCATGAAGAAACTTGCAAAGGCTCTGGTTCACACTCCTGCCAAAATGTTTGTTTTTGTGACGTATTTGATAAGTAGTAACACACACTTGAACATTTCCTGGAGAATTCAAATGAATAAGAAAATAATATAAAAATACTGAACTGTTATTTGTAGCAGCACCTTCTGTCAGCAGTTGGTTTCCGTAATAAGGACTGAAAAGAGCACCACTTTATATGCTGACATTAATGCTGTGTTTCATTAACCTCAGAAGACTGAACACCTTGGAATATCCTCACACACGGCTTGTGTTTGGTCTTGTCTTTCTCCATAGCATATATGCATATCCGTCTTCCTTTTATGCAATGAATAACCGTGGAAACATGTTCACTGATTAAAGCTATACAGCTCGGTGTGTGACTGATTTAATAGGAAATAGTCCAACAACAGTGCAAATAATCTGTGTATTTCTGAAGCTATCAGCACTGTTATAGTACATGGTGACCATATTTGATTTTGAGGCCAGAGCTGGTGTGATTGTGACTTTCTAAGCTGAGAAAGTTCTTGTTTATTTTGGGTTGAGTTCTGAGTTAAAATCAAACTTATCCTAAGTAACAACTTTCTACAGAGTTATTCCAACCCTACTGTTGCATTAAAATCTGATTTTCAGTTTAATCTGACCAAAGTTTATAGGGTGAGATTTGAAATCACATTCCCTGCAAATCAGTTACCAACTTTTAGAGTTCTTCCAAAGTCCTTGAAAGAAAGAAAGAAAGAAAGAAAATCCTATTTTTAACTCAATCTGGTTTTGTTTAAAGAAATACCAGATGTGAATAAGGAAATGAATCAGTGTTTTTTTTCATGAAATTAACTGGATGCTACCCCAATGGTCTGCTAATGTTGATTTCATGTCCCTCTCTGACCACAGACTACAGGACAGGACCATGTTTCACCCAGGTGAGCAACCAGATGTGCCAGGGTCAGCTCAGTGGAATCGTCTGCACCAAAACTCTTTGCTGCGCCACAATTGGCCGAGCATGGGGCCACCCCTGTGAGCAGTGCCCCGCCCAGCCGCACCCCTGCAGACGAGGCTTCATCCCCAACATCCGCACCGGGGCCTGCCAAGGTCAGACCTTCATGATTACACGCCTGACAAATCTTTATTTTGACTTCCTGTCAACAGCATGGGGAAAAGCACAAACATGACTGCACGCTGCCACAAGGATAAACAATCCAGCTATTACTTTATCCATCATCACTTTAGCAGAAATTCCTGCTGTATAACATCCTTCAACTCGTGTCAACAATGTTGATGGGACATGTAAACAGCCGACCTGTGATTTCCTGTTTAGATCATGTAATGCACAAACTGTTAACAGGCTGCAGGAATATGTGTTCCTGAGTTGCAGTACATGCCACAAATCACTCAGCTGGATTTTTAAAGTCAGGAATTAAGTTTTTTCATCCATTTAGTAAATCAAATACAGTACATAACAAATAGGTGGTATATATTAACATATACTGACACATATATCTAAATATCAGTGAAACAAAAACAGGTATTAGTTGCCCAGAGGCATCTACCTTATTTTCACAGCTTAGATTTTTTTTTTTGTTAGACCACTGAAAGTCATATTTAGACAACAAATGTGGTTTTGTAAAGTAAAAGTGACGTCACCTCATTCCTTTATGTTTGTTTGGGCTTGGAGACACAAAATCTAAACAGAAAACCACAATTACAGAGTAAAGATGGCGTATAGCAGACAGGGCCTTTAAATATGTAGCTCCCAAAGCAGGACACTACAGACAATGTGTTTAGAGCTTGAACCTCCTGGGTGAATCTCCCTCTGATTTCACTTTTCTAACCCTGTACACCTGCAAAACAGCTTTGTATACACATTTTTTGTTATTTTTTCATGATCTGAGGGATTTTGAGTTTATTATTGGTAATTTCAGCCTGTATGTGGCTTCTTATATTTCAGTGGTTTACTTGTGTTACTCTTTTCACTCAGCTTCCTATTCTCTCACATCTGTTCCTCATCTTTGCTCACCTGTGTAACATTAGGTAATAAAATTCCTAGGATAAAGATGCTTTGGTTCAGTTACTTATTGTCTGATCCTCTGTCGTCCTCAACATGTAGACTGTTCCTGTCTTCTGAATTCCTGTTAGTCATTTATTTGCCATGCTCCTGCTGTCCCCATCTTTGTATTTCAGTCCAAAACAACACCAATATTTTACCAAATACATTGAGAGGAAAAAAAATCTGCAAACCAGAGACTTAGTATGCCTCTCCAATAAACCATGGCCCAGACCAGGCTAAGATATTAGATTAAATTAATACATGACACATGTGCAGGTCAAGTCTCAGGTTAAATTAACCCAGCTTGCCCTTTCGTTGCCTCCTCCCAACCAAGAACCACAGGTATTTATTTCCTTTTTATTAAACATTATTTATTATGAATTTGTGGTATGCAAATTAACTGAATTAAATTGAAGTTCACTATTCCCAATTCTTATTCACTGCATCCAAATGGGGGTAAAACTTTAAATTATCTTAATAAGAAAAATATAATGTGTTTTTCTGGGTTGTTTTTAGGTTTTACGTCCAGGAATTTAATGTTAAAACCCTTTTAAATTATTGTTCATAATACTTCAGCAACAGTCCTGCTCAAGTAAATGTGGCTTTAGCCTTTAATTTGAAGCTACAAGAAAAAGATATGCAAATGTCCCAGTGCAAAAAGGCAGAAATATTTGAAGAGGACACTCCATGTGGACTTCTTAGATGGATATTAGTACTGCATATCTGTATAGCTTTTTAAATAAGGTCTGCCCTGATATGTTAGAATTCAACAAAATATAAATTACAGTGGTAGTCAAGGCAACAAAATAATTTGAATTGATGAAATATTAGAAAAATTTTAAATAAATAAAGATACTAAACCCAGTATCATTATTTATCTTCATTCATCAAAATACATTAAACTAAACATTTTGTTTGTTGTTGCTGAGAAGTGGAAGGCAAGTCAATGTATACAAGTGTTGTTCTCATTTTGTAAAGGCCAAATAATGCTTACTATTACAAAAGGACTGGAAAGACCTTATTGGTAATAACCCGCAAAATGTAGCGGTAGGACTATAATGTTTGATTAATTATAGGTTAATCTCTGTGTTTATTTGGTCATTTCTTAGTTTTTGGTATTTGAGCAGCAATCACTGATGCATCATCATTGTCATTAAACTGACAGCTGGAGGTTGTCCTAGCTGTTTCATGTCCCTCTCTGACCACAGTAAAATTGTATATATATATCAATGGACGTAGTATTTGAGACTATTTTGGGTTTGCTCTATTGGGTCAAAATTTTACATACATTCTCATATTTGCTAAATATTTGGCTGAATGTTACTTAGCACTTTGCATATCAACTATGTTGTTCTTTTGGCCGTCAACTAGCATAAAATACATCTGGCATAATTCTCTCTTGGCAGTGTCAATATGAATTGGTTTACTGCCCGGCACAAACACCTCTTCAAAAATTAGTTGATAAACTTACCATGGGTTAGTTTGGTCTGAGAAGCCAATTTGAGAAGCTTACCATGCCAAGAAACTTTTTAATGTGTTCTTGGTATCATTTATCCTTTTGTAACACCCACCGCAGTTCCAACCAGCTGACTCATACTGTCACCCACAAATGAAAGAAAATTGATTAGGGAGTTCAGAAAAGTTCAGGAGCCACCACTAACCACCTAGAAAACACCAAGGCTTTTGCTCTTAACTGGCGTCTCTCACGACAGTGAAGCGACTTTTTCATCATTGGAGGGGGTTGATCAAGAAACTCTTGCTCCAGAACCAACACCTTTAAGTTCAACTTAAATTTGTCCTCATGGACTATTCAAATATCTTCTGGAGAAAAGATTTACACATAGAGGAGACAAAGGTAGAGCTACTTGGCCACAACAATGAGAAATATGTTTGGAAGAGTAAAAGTGTGAGGCTTTATAAACAAAGAACACTCACATACCAAGTGTCAAAGATGGTAGGTATCATGCTGTATACCTTACTAGATTTCAGTAAGCTAAGTAAAATGTCCTGTCTGAATAAATCACCATAAGCCTAAACATAACAAGGAGCCGAGGCAAGACTGTCTATAAATTGTAATTTATTAGATAGGTCATCAAACTCTCCTTTTGTTGGTGCTGCCAGGAAGCTCATATGCTACACGTATGCCAGTTCATGTGGTACACCCATAACTTCAGACCTTATTTTTCACAATCTGTTCTTTCTTCTGTTTCTGAATAGAAGCATCCTTTTTTCCTTTTTTGAGCACTTCTCCTCACATGCTTCCACACACATGCGCACACTAAAGACACCTAATCACCAGAGAGCCAAGAGCAACGTCTCTCTGGCAGCAGTACAAAGCACACATGACCATGAATCCAAATGTACGGATTCCAGTCTGGGCTCCACATCAGGATGTTGGCCAGAAGTCACTTTCTTCTTTTTTTTTTTCTTTCTCGCTTTTAGACTTTTGCATATATAACCTCTTAAACACTGGACATTGCTTAAAACTGTTATAATCAACTGTGAATTTATGGTTTAGACCATTGGAAACAGGCTGTTGAAATTTTGTTTGCATGCGTGCAAAATTTGTTCAAACAGCTTTTGGTTGGATGGGTGAAAGCTCAGAAAGCTCAAATGCTGATCATTAACTGATGCTGAGTTGTGTGTGTCTCTGTGTGTGTTTCACCATTGACGTATTAAGTAGTATCCACAGTTTAACAAGAACTTTCCCTTTGGCAAATTTCTAAAACTGGTAAATGTTACTCACAATAAAATTTTGGGGGAAAACACACCATTAAAATGTAATTTCCTGTTTAAACAACGGCTGAAATAGGTACCGACAGAGTCTAAAACCATACAGCTGGTGCCATGTTATTGAGCATAAAATCTTAATTTTTTCGTTTGGTTTACGTTATTTCAACATTCCAAGCTTTTTCTCCTGTCTGCCATTGCCTTTTTTTCACCATTATTTGTCTCTGATTCTTTTAGATGTGGACGAGTGCCAGGCGGTGCCAGGTCTGTGTTCTGGAGGCAACTGTATCAACACTGTCGGATCATATGAATGTAAATGCCCCGCTGGTCACCGTCAAAGTGAAACCAGTCACAAATGTGAAGGTGAGTGTCAACCCAACAGCAACGGCACATTTATAGATCACTCACTATTGACACAGACACAGAACCATTAGAAAATAACACTCTGATCACTGATTGAGTAGGAAATTTCATTTATCAGAGAGTCAGGTGACTAAAAAAATAATATGAATAAAAATAATGTGAAGAGATTGGTGTAAATATTTTTTGACATTTTAATAATCAGCCAAGTATTTAAATTTTACTATCTTCGTAATAAGGTTGATCTTGGTTTTCCTAGGATCAGCCTAACAAATCTCCATAGGGGCTTGATGTGTAAGGAGGTGAAGTACTCCCAACGCGTGCACACACAAACACAGGGAAGTGTCTGCACTCAGCACAGTGGGTTCCCACTGCAGCGTGTTGATTGGCTGGAATTTGAACAATGCACAAGCTAAACAACCTGATAGTTTTCCAGGCAGGGGTCGTGTCTCTTGGACTGAGACTGATATGGTCTCGGTCTTCTGGGGGGATTACTGTGAGCTCCTAAACTGTTTCAGCCTTGTGATAGTTAGCCTGCTGGAAAAAGTGGAGGCCTGCACTGTATCCATGTATTAGTAATGACTTATTATCTCAATGAGACTTTTATTGGTGTGTAGTAAGGCGATTCATGTTTGCTGTGAAATGATGTTTCCACCTTTAGATTCATGGGAAGCAATTAATGTGACACACTGAGTTGATTTATGTCTCTGGATAAAGGACAAAATTGGGAGGATGACTTCTTTAAATTTGCCAGACTTTTGGTTTCAGTTGTGGCTTTGGGTTGGATGACATTTTCCAGAGACACTGAGCTTTTGCTAAGTGAGATTTGGGTGTGGATGTGGTGATAAAATAACAACCCAAGCCTAAAACTAGTTAACAACACAAAGGAGGATACGAAACTCCTATATTTCCTCATGAAACCAAAATATTTATGCTTCACTAGGGGATCACTAATGACTCCAATGGTCATTAGTGCAAGGAGTCAGCTGCACGGAAACAAAACAACTTCAAATGGAAATTCAGAGACTCAGGGTCAATTGATTGCCATTACCATTTTATTCCACCCCTCTTACATTTCATACCCATAAATAAAATCTTTTCTATCTGTTAAGTCAAATTAGTATTTTTTTTGTATCTTTTTCTCTCCTGTTGGATATTTTCATAAATTTTAGAGGTACTGTTGAAAGTAAATACAAAAGAAAATCCATATAAAAAACACATAATCGTTTTTATAAAATGAAACTTTTGATGTCTTTGATCAGTCAGAATTACTCAAATGCTTTATAGCTGCTATTTATTTTCTAGAGAAGTGAAAGGGATCATTTTTATTAATTTCTTTAAAGTCAGAAGTTTACATAAAAACAATTAAAACAATTTGGGAAAACCCAGATGATGATGTCATGGCGTTGTATGCTTTGAGTTAATTCACAACATACAGGCTAATTGGAGGCACACCTTCGGATGTGATTTAAGGCAACACATCAGCATACTGATTTCTCGTGTGTCATCATGGAGAAATCAAAAGAAATTACTCAAGATATCAAGAAGAGAATTGCGGAGCTTCATCCTTTGTGCACTTTACAGATGTTTGAAGTTGCCACCTTCCTCTGTTTAGAGAAATATAAACACCGCTGGACTGGGATGTTCAGCCCTATTGGAGAAGGAGACCTGTTCTTTGTGACAGAAATTTATGTGTTATAGTGAGAAATTTGTGAATCATAGTGTAAACCTTTTTTTTTTGGAAGTGCTGAAAAAAGTAATTACAGCATTCAAAAAGACCATGATTGTTATTAAAGACTGAGTTCCATCATAGGTGTCCAAGTGTTCCACTGACTGAGTAGCCAGCAAAGAACTCAAATATGACTGAAAATTGGCATAGCCTTGATTTTTACCGAACTGAAATCCTCCTGAGGAACTCTGAGGGCTTCTCAAATGTCATATTTACAGTAAAGAGAAAATAAATCACCTCTTTGAACAAAATTTGAAAGGAGTTTTTTCATGCTTTAGTGGAAGCTGATCTTGAACAAATCATAACGGGCAGACAGACTCTGGATAAAGTGCTTTTTAAAAAAAGAAAATACTCTACTATTTGTCACAGTACATCTAAAAGCCCCAGTATCAGTATAGCGTTTATTCCCGACTGTAAAAGTATTTAGACTTATTAATTATGAACGACCTCCTGTTGTGCATTGAATCATGATGCATAAAACATCCCGTGGAAGATGGCACCATTTTGTACATGACAAAAGTCATATGAAAATTAAAGTTGCAAAGGTACAAAATGGCAAAGAGGAGGAAATGACCAGCAACCACATTGGCAACAACAACAGCCTTGAACAAACAGACAAAAAACAAACAGAAAAAGCAACCTTCAAGTTTTTTCAATTAAGTCAAATTACTTGATTGGTTTTATTAAAAACCATTAAAAACCGCATTTTTGAACTTGATTAAACAGTCATAATTCCCAACTTAAATAGCTTAAACTACAAAGTAAGAATGACCCAAGTCTAAAATTATACTAAATATCTGTTCTGTAGGGAACTAATCCAATTATTTTGATTTCAAAATGATTTAATCTTTATTTATATTCAGAAAGCATAACTAACATAGTGATTATTTTTCTTTTGTTAATTCAACTAGTAAACATGAGAGCAGAAAGACTTCAATGTTTTGAAAAGTTGCAAAAACAAAAGCACCGTTGTGAGACATTTCTATGGTTGTGTTTGTGCAGGAAACCCATATTTAATCAACTTTCACTAATGATCAGACCATCAGTCCTTTGAGGGTAAGCCTTTACAAAAATGGCTGTATTCTGTAGTCAACGCACAAGGAACGTCACTGAGAGCGATTACTGTGAATTAGCAAGCAGTTACGATAAAGTGCGGTTAAGATGTCAATGTTGTTTGAACAACATCAAGCCACCTGTGATTTCATGGTTAAACTGCATTTTTGCTCTTTTTGTTTCTGCTTATTCTACATTTTTCTCAAGTTTTCCATGAACACATAATAACTTAAAAGCAGCTGTTAGTGTTGACTAAGAAACACTTATTGCCTCAGTGAGGCTGTTACGCACACAGAGCTTCCTGTTGCGTGAACATTCGCAGGTTCTCAAGTATGAACTTTATATAGATACCAACTGATGGCTTCATTTAGTTGTTTTAATCTGCATTCATTTCGGATAGAAAAGTGAAAACAGTGTAGTGTTTATTAGTCTTTTAATTGCTAATGTTTTCTGTGTACACACCTTTACGAGCACCTGGCCATATTCATAACTCCCATTGACATTTATGCAGGTGACACATTTCCCCTTGTGCAGACTGACAGTCCCTCAGCACAACATCCATCCAGAGTAAAGTCTGGTGCACCGTTGCTGCTTTTTGGCTGTGCTCTAGCTAGCTTTACGAGAAGGACTTTACTGCACATTAAGAAGCCGATCCATACCAGCTTCACAGATAATCATGTAACTCTTACTTTAAGTAAGAGGGACTATTAAGTGCCTTTCTCGTTTTAAGCTAAACACACAAGGCACGCCCTCAGTCTGCATTACTTCGGCATCAGTACTATAATTGTGCTCAGCAGTGGCTCAGTAGTTACACAGGACACATTGTAAAAAGCCTGGAAACTTGAAACATCATGGAGCAACGAGGACCCCCTCTCAGAATAATATAAGCCAATGCCGTCATAAAGCCCACCACAAAGATGGGGCCCCTGCCAAGCAATGTGCAAACACTCACAGACTTTCAAAGTGTTAGACTGTGGTATAGTTGTTTCAGTAGAATAGATATAAGAGTATTACATATTTTTATACTTTTTGTCCGGAAATTGTTGAATCCAAATTTATTTATTTTCCTGCAGTAAGTGTGTTAATGGTTCTTTGTGGCCCGAATGAAGAACATCAGCATATGTTCTGAAATTTCTGGCTCAGAGATGTCATGTGATTTGATGTTTGTAACATTGTGTTGCAGTTCTTTTGGACTGGTATCCAATTAGGTAGGTATAGGTGTTTATTAAGGTTGGGTAACACCTAACACTCATTTCTTTACTGTGCCTTTCATTAGTTGTGTTTGAGCATCCAGTTCTGATTTGTTAATTTTGGGGTTTGCTATATGCTTGACAGATGCAATGTAGTAAAATGTAGATACCAGGATGCAGAGCATATGGCTAATCCATAAAGCTGGTAAATCAGGTTTTTTGCTCAGGCAAGGCCTGCAGTCAGCTGTTTTACGGCCATGCTGCTCAACATACTGACTCTAGTTTTATAACAGTATCGACAGTTCTCAGAAGTAGGTAGAGGAGGGGCAGCGTCTATTACTCTGTGTTTCATTTTGTCAGAGAAAATGCCACTTAATCTAGCATCTCTTCTAAAAGACTAAAACATGTAGGAAAAGTTTGAAGGAAAAGCATTTTTGACCATCCCTGGATACCGCTAGTTGGACCTTGCCTACAAGCCACTTGTTTTACCCATCTGTCGTCATAAAATCCATCCATTCATCCATTTTCTAACACCCTTGTCCATAGTGGGGTCAGGAGCAGTGCTGGTGTCTATCTCCAGCTAACGTTCCAGGCGAGAGGCGGGGTCACCTTGGACAAGTCGCCAATGTGTCGAAGGGCAACACAGAAACAGACAGAGAGGACAGAAACAGACTTCTAAATTCACCTAGGGAGAATTTAGAGAGACCACTTTACCTTTCAGTCATGTTTATGGACTATGGGAGGAAGCCGGAGTATCTGGAGAGAACCCACGCAAGCACAGGGAGAATATGCAAACTCCGAGCAGAAAGACCCCAGGCCGGAAATCAAACCCAGGACCTTCTTGCTGCAAGGCAACAGTGCTACCAACTGCGCCCCCATCATAAAATCATTCTGCATTTTTTAATTTGTTCCCTAGAGAGTCAACTATTTAATACCAAGTAACCACACAGTACGTTTTGTCTCAATTTTTGTCAAACAACAGCAGAACATGTGCTAATTTTTTTTTTTTTTTGCCATTTACTTATGCAGCTATAAACAGCAACAATTTGATGCACTTCTAACTACTTTCACAATGCTTGGTATACTTACTTGTTTTTGACATAAAAATGTTTCAATAAATTTTCATTGCTGCTGTTTCTTTCAAAGTACACGACCATTTACCCTGATGAGATGAGCCAAAGTGCTAACGATGGGACTCTGTGTTTCAGATATTGATGAGTGCAGCACCATTCCTGGAGTGTGTGATGGAGGAGAGTGCACCAACACTGCTGGTAGCTATGTCTGCACCTGTCCACGAGGCTACATCTCCAGCACAGATGGCTCCAGATGTGTGGGTGAGTCATTCGCTAAATGACGTGACCACTTCTTGCTCTGTGGTGCGCATTTCCAGCTAAGAGCTACACATGTGGCTGGGAACTCACCTTCGCCGCTGTTTCCTGAGAACAGAGTTCTGATGAGCAAACCCATGATCAACATGTGCAAACACACTTGCATTCACTGTTTGGCCTTGACTTCATTAATCTACTATGATGTTAGTGCTCCTCTGACTCACACACAGCACATACTTCACTGACATCAGCAATGAAACTCCTCTAGGTACTAATGTATTCCTGCAGTTCTCCTCCATCATGGCAGCTACACTGAAACAGAGCCAAGTTATTTCACAACGTTGCTTTAAAATGGACTCTGTATATGAAATCATATACACATCTTGTACATTTTCCATCCTGAGTTCTAAACTCACTAAACATCTTCAAATCGATCAAGAGTTTTATCAGTGTCTCCTAAGCCTATGGAAACAGATTCTTGCAGGCTAATTTTGACTGCAGTCTTGTTAATCTAGAAGGGGGAAGGAATTACCCTCCAGAATAAAATGAAAATGTGTTTTACTGTTTCAGATAATTGTTTACTTTTATACTAACAGGTTGTGCATTTCCTCCACCTCTGTCTGTCTCAGCTGCAGGGATAGTAAGCTTTTCTGCTCCAAATGTGGTTCTGTCTAGCACAAACTCGGCTCTGGCCCAGGCTTTGGATGTTTGGATATTTCATACTTTGGATCACTCCCTTAAAGAAAAGTGCAGAGTGACCCCGAGAACAGGTTCAAGGAGAATGGAAAAACAAATCTAAATCCTGTAGGAACTTCACACAGAAATTGGCAAATATAGCACAGTGACCAATCCACTGTAAAAGAACAAGAGAAAACATTGCAACTAAATCTTCTTTAAGACACACCAGGCATTGCTCTGACTTGGGTGGGTAAAGCATTTTTGATGGATTTTAAGTTTTTGGTCTGAGTCTCAGAGGTCTCCTTCTTCAAAGGGCGATGTCAGAAGAGACTGGTCAACCAATCAGAGGCAGAAGAAAGGTAATACGAGAGCTACGTCATTTTAGATAGCCAATACAACAACAGATTCTCGCAAAACAATTGATTTTGGCTGAGAGGTAGAGAGCATAAGTTTCAACAACCTCCCACTATCATAATATTAACTTCTGACTTAGGTTGTCTCAATACTACTATCTCAAACATTGTGTCAGAGACAACATTTTTCATCCAAGGTTTTGTGACATTAACAATCGATATTTTGAAGGTATGGCAAATTGAAATTTTTCATAATTTCAGAATCTCTAAAATAACAAAATAAAGTTATTTATGCCCTGAAACCTTTGTTTTTGATTTACCAGGCTCTATACTATTTGGCTCTCTCATAAGGTCAAAAATATGGATTATGACAGAAAGGGCCAAGACCCCGAAATGAACCAGTGTAATGCTAGGAGCTCCCTCATCTGGGGAAAGCTCGTAGTACAGCCAATGATTAAGCTGAGTTGGTTCAGACTTATTTTTAGGATGCTCACTGGGAACCTCTCTTCGGGGTTGTCTGGGCAAATCTGTCTTGGACAATATATCAGTACAAACCCATAATATGGTGAGGCTACTATAGCTCCTTTCTGGCCGGAGAATGTCCAGGAGTTTCCTGGAATGGGCTGGATGGTGTTGAAATTGCTGGGTTTTTCTTCTGGACATGTTCCCACCAAGAAAGCAGAATGAAACCTTTGGCATATATTCAGGCATTTAGACAAATGTTTATGGGTGAACAGTTGAGGAAGTCATTTGCTCCACATATTGGGAAGATCTCATGAAGCCTTTTGCATCAAATAAGGGGTTATTTTGACATCTTGAAGTTATCTGAAGATCAGCAGATTTTGTCAATAGAGATATCTGATACCATATTCTTAAATATAACTGGGTATTTTAGTTTGAAAACTCCAATTTCACTTGTATTTTCTCAGCGGAAATTTATCTGGGTGGCTTGCTATCAAAGTATTTTTCCACCAAAACGTGTATCAATAAAACTAGCTGTTCTCACCAAACAAATAAAAAACATGTTGCTGTTTGGTTATCAACCGTTTTAATGCTGGATCTTGAACTGGTTGTGTCAACAAGCTCAAAATGTATTACAGGAAACAAGGCTTTTAGCTGGCAGCTGGATTTTAGATTTTTTGGCAGTTTGATGGGAGAGTTTTCTTAACACAAGACAAAACTCGAAGTGTTTGTTTACTGAAGTTGTATTTTTTTCTCGTGAATGTTTTATGAGAAGAGAAAAATCAGTCAGCTTTGACATAAACAGTAGAGGAGTATTTGTGATATCTTTTTAAAAAGCAGGAAGAAAAATGGTTGCACATTCACAGAACTTCCAAATGAAAGGAGAGCTGAAGTCAAACAACCTACAGCATCTTTTCTGTATCTGGTTAAGGCCTTTTGTATTTTTTTTTTCTTGTTTCTTTTCTTTTCCCTCAGTGGATGTATTTCTGTCACTTTGTTTCTGTCTTACTGGTCCAATCTTTCTTATTTTTAAAGCAATAAAATATTCCCTTGATGAACATCTCAAAAAATTTATAGTAGAGTGTTGCTGTTTTAGTGGATATGAGCACATTTCCATCTCCTTTAAGTTCTTTGTGTTGCACTTAGTCTCCAAAACTGAGACATTCTCACACTCTCCCGCTGAGTTAAAGCTTTATGTCTGTCCTTTATGTTCTCTACTTCCTCTTTATTCTCTCTCTATCCTCCATCTTCTTTCTTTTATGGATAACTGTAAAGCAACCAACAGAAGAGAAAAAAACTAAATGCATAAGCAAACGAAACGGGTGTCTTCCATTATTTTTCTGTTCAAATTGACAAACAAGGTACAAATCTGTAAATGCAATTACAAACTAGATCTTTTCATTGTTCCAAATCAGCAACCCAAAGCCATAGCAAGAGCTACAAACCACTGCAAAAGTTTTCATACCCATTGAACTTTTCCTACAATCTACAAATGTTTTTATGATAGAAGTGTTGCATGATTAAGTGGAAGGAAGATTATGTATTGTTTTCAAAAATCTTTAAGAAGAAAAAAAATCTATAAACTGTGTTGTTCATGCCCAAAAAACGGTGCAATATATAGAAGAGATCAAAATATAACATTTTTGACCTACATTTGTCGCCTAATCTTGCAAAAGACTTGAAGCTGCAATTGCAATGAAAACCTTTAAAACCTGGCTTTGAAAACCATGTGTGATTTTCCTCCCACAGTTGTGCTCTAGTTTGTGTTAAAATCCCAATAGAGTACATAGAAGTTGTTTGGCTGTAACTTGCTGACTTAAAAAAAAAAAAAAACTCCTCGTCTTCCTTTTTTTTTTAAATCCTAACATAAAGAGAATAAACGAGACTGATTGATAGCTTTCTGTGTCTCTTGTTCTTGAAACAGGAAGTTTGTTCTGGCTAGGACACGTTACTGTGTGTTTTGTATATTCAGGGATGTTCTGCTCTCTGGTAAACTAGCCCAGTGGGAGCTAATTCACTTTAAGGGCTGGGGAAGAGTTAGCAGCGGGCACTGTCAGTAATCAGAGCCTTATATTTTGTCGCATGGTAAAGGCACAAAAAAAGAAGACCCCCACCAAACGAAAGTATATGCTTCTGTGATGGAGCAACAGAAGTGATTAAACCGTAGTCTGGATCTAATTTAAGTCATCATCATCTTCATGAGAAAATCCCACACACCACAACTTCACTCACTCTGTTCCCTCTTTCCTCTGCTGTGCCTACAGCTCCGTCATTCTGTGGTTTGTGTACATGCTGGTGTATACATATGGGGGAATGCATACCTAAATGTCAGTGTGCCTCTACATGCGTACGTGCGCTGCTCTGTATAAGCTCCCAGACAGAGCGCAGCCCCTCATGTTCAATCTAATTGTCAGGAATTGCTCCACATGGAACTGATTAATTCCAGACTGCTGGCTCATTAGTGGGTTAATCGACTTGAGACCCTCCCTCCTGTCCCCATTCACTCCTCTTTTTATTTTTTCTTCTCCACTTTAGCATTTTTTCAGCTTTACATGTTCACTGCTACTCTCTCTTTCTATTGTATATGGTTATGTTTATTGCCCAGCTGTACCAGATCACCCTCTCCATGTATGCAAGTTCACTCTCCTGTCCCACTGACCTTGACCTGGAAAGCCGTTACAAATGCGACCCCTTTTCGGAGGCCCTTTAGATGTTGGTATTTAGGCGAGGCCCCAAGCAACCATTCCTGCTGTGAGCGTATAAAAAGTCTTCCTCCTCAGGGACCATCGAGAGGGAAAGCCAGTCAAAGGACTTTTATAGTTCCAGTAGGTCTTGCTTTAGGTGTTTGAATGAATGTAACTCAATGTTCACAACATTACGGTATGTTGCAACCTCATTCATATATCTTGAACTTTTCACACTTTGTCATGTTACAACTACTTTCTTATTAGTTTATCTAGAGAAACTACTCATTACCTTTTTCTGTATTAACAACAATGCAAAGAAACCCCTACTAGTTTATAAATGACAGACTACTTATTCTTTAAGTGGTCTGGGGTTATGTTGTTTTGTTGTCTTTTGCTCTGTCCTTTGGTTTATTGTTCAATCTAATTGTCTAGATTCATGTAAAGCATATTGAATTGCCTTGTTGCTGAAAATGTGCCAAATAAAATTACCTACCTTACCTTAGTAGCTTCCCTTTATTTTGTGTAATAGGCCAACAAATTAGCACATGATTGTGGAAAATGATACATGGTTTAAAAGTTTTCTCTACAGAAAAAGTGACTGTGCATCAGTATTCAGGGTTGGATTTAGGTCTGTACTTTGACTGTTCCATTCTAATACATGATTCCTAAATAAAATACATCAGCATTTTTAGTGCTATAGGACAAACTGAAAAATTTAAAGGGGTATCAATATTTTTACAACGCACAATAAATCATGCAAAAAAATACTACATTTCTTAAACAGCTTTTGGATTCACAGATTCTCCACCTAAAACATGTACAGTCACTGTTTATGTAGCTTATTATTAGATTTTTTAAAACCTGGAAATAAGCAAATAGCTTAGCAGTTACAGTCAATAATGTAAATAAAACCACAAATTGAAGCTACCTCATACACATTCAAAATCACCAATAAAAAAGGTTCCTTTTTTTTAAATGAATGTTGTTTGTGTAGCTTTGAGATTTCTTTAGATTTTCTTTGTCAGATTATGTTGTTGTCTGGTTTGTAATTTTGCTGTTTAATCTTTTTCCTTCTACTCCCAGATCAGCGTGTGGGCACCTGTTTCTCTGCTCTTGCTAATGGTCGCTGTGCTGCGGAGCTGAATGGCCAGTACACGAAGATGCAATGCTGCTGTGAAACAGGACGCTGCTGGGCTTTGGGCCAGATCCCAGAGATGTGTCCTGTCAGAGGGTCTGGTGAGTATGAACCTTTCACAGAACAGAAAACATGAATTATGCTAAGGTAATTCCAAGCAAAGGCTAGGTAAAGGACAGTCCAGACTCTCTTGGACTTTCTCCACATTAGTGTGATTGGATGTTGCTACAACTGTCATCTAAAACCAAAACAGTGCTAACGTCAGCAAAATGAGAAAGGACAGTTGCAGGTTTTCCGATCCAGAGCATCGACTCAATCTGAAATGATGTCATGAAAGTCCAAACAAAGAAAGATGGAAAGTATTCAGACACATATCATTTCGTCATTTAAACAATAATTTGAAAGCATCGCTGTGCCTGAGTCTGTTACTCTCTGCTGATCAGTTACAGGAGTGTCTGTTTTACCCATATACTAAAATGTGTTTTCAATTATTTTAGATAAAAGATATCCTCAACTTATTTTACTTCTAAATGGCACAAACCTGTAGAAATAATATAGAATATATGGTTCATCTGTTAACAGATCAGACCATTTATTTTTCTCATATGTAGCAAATCTGATGCCGGTTGACTCAAAACTGTTTCACAGACACAGATAGTACTTCAGCTTTATACAGCCAGATTTCCTCCACAGCAATGGTTTGTTGATTAGATATAGAAAAGACAACATTGCCTTCTGTCTGAACAATTTAAAATTGTTGTTGAAGAGTGAAAGGCTAACAATGTTCATAAATGTCTATTGATGTGTAAATGTGTTTGAAAGTTGGTTGGAGCCGATGAAATGGGGTAATCTAATGTGACTTTCAAAGAGGTTGGTTGTTTAAAGTAAATTTTGATGTGACCTATTGACTTAAAAAGTCACATTGTTAACATTTTTCTCCTACTGATTGCCCTAAAGCAAGCTGGTTTGAGTAATTGAGTACTTTGAGGATTTACATGAGCCACTTTGTTTCATGCATGAATCGAGTGAAGCAAACCGATCACAGCAAAACTCTAAATTATTGTTTGCCATCTCTTTTTCTACAAGATGAGTTCAGGCGTCTGTGTATTGTGGGCGTCCCACAAGGACTCCCTCACACCTTCCCTAACGGATACTTCCCCAGCAACAACGGAAACTACGGATTCAAGCTCCCCAGTATACCAAACGGTAACGGGAATGGAAAGCCACATACCAATGGAGGAGGGGACAGCTTTGGAGAGAATGGAGGGACTTTTGGGGGCAATGGAGGGGGCCTGAATCACCTGAACATAGGTGAGTCCCTTCAGTAAATCTGAATGATTAGGTTTACTGAAACAAAACAGAGAGTGTGGTACCTACACTATCTTTTTTGAACATTTATTCTTTTTTGTGTCCGCTGTTTTCTAAGGCACTGTTTCTGTGAATGAAAGCCTTGATTTTTGCCAACATTTTACCCACCTGTGTTTAAATGGACGGTGCATCCCAACACGTGGGAGCTATCGCTGCGAGTGTAACATGGGATTCAAGCAGGATGTCCGCGGGGAGTGCATTGGTAAGAAACATGGCCATGCAGTTTGCCCTGGGCCATAGAACCACATGTGAGCAGTCAAAGTTACAACTATATTTCAGGCTCTACACTGTCATCTCCTGTAAGATTAAGGAACTTAATTGTTGTCCTGGTTTATTGTGAATTTTGCTCTGTTCTTGTAGATGTGGATGAGTGTTTGAGTAACCCATGTATCAATGGCGACTGTGTCAACACACCTGGGTCGTACCACTGCAAATGTCACGAGGGATACCAGGGGACCCCTACCAAACAGGCCTGCGTTGGTACATCAGAAAATGCCTTCAACATGCACAAATTCATCATAGCAGAGTCGAATGTTTCATAAACACAATTAACAGACAGTCTCACCTCTTTATAGATATTGATGAGTGTATCGTGAATGGAGTGATGTGTCGTAATGGCCGCTGCGTCAATACAGAGGGCAGCTTCCAGTGTATCTGCAATGCTGGCTTTGAGCTTACTCCGGATGGGAAGAACTGCGTTGGTGAGAAAGAAGCAAATGCAAAAACATGGCTGAACTTCATATGGAAGAGGTCATCATCATGAAAATCATCAAACTTTTATTGGTTCTGCCAGATCACGATGAGTGCGCCACTACCAACATGTGTCTCAATGGCATGTGCATCAACGAGGACGGCAGCTTTAAATGCATCTGCAAGCCGGGCTTCACTTTAGCACCAAGCGGCCGGTATTGCATCGGTATGACTTAGCATGTGTAAATTTGGTTAAATCTTAATGATCATCTCTTTTTTAAAGAGATTTTGTTAAATTTTTTTTAACTTCCTCACAAGTCGCTAATTACCACTGTCCAAAAATAACTATGCAGACAAGAAAATTAACAATTCTTTAAGGAATATGTTATGGAATCTTTCCAACTTGCGACCAGTTCATAACATTTGTAAAAGAAACATGTATTTAAGATGAGCTTTGATTATAAATGGATCCCAAATTTCTAGACCAGCAAAAGAAATAACACCATATAAGTTAAAAAAAAAAAAAATAACAAGATCTTACAACTAGGTAATCTTACATTTTCATTTTGTCTTAAGATGTTTTCACAAGACATAAATATTCATTTTTACAATTTTTCCTTTTTCAGTGTTAAGACTCAACACAATTGGTTCACCAAAAACATTTTTCATTATACAGTATTAGGTAATTCAGCAGTTGTGATTAGCATTACTTCACAATCACTCACTTTATAAGTAGAAGATATTTCATCTTTCACCTAAAGGGTTTTATCACTTCTGGAAAGAGTCAAAAGATCCTCATGAAACAAGAGAAGAAGTCCGGTTGTCTTCTACTTAAGCACTTAGGATCTCATACTCAGCCTGTATTTTTCTTTTGAGGGTTTAACTACACTACCAGTAGCTGCCTGCTGGCTAAGTATATTGGAAGAAAATTATAATAAAATTCTGATCTAAAATTAGGTTGGGATAAAATTGTCATGACAGGTTATGAAATTAATTTTTTGGCATTAATCATTAAATACTTCGTATTTACCTTGTGATGTCCTTCTGTTGCACCCTCTCTTTCTATCAGACATCGATGAGTGTCTCACACCTGGCATCTGCATGAACGGCCGCTGCCTCAACAGCGAGGGCTCCTTCCGCTGCGAGTGCCCACCCGGTTTGGCTGTGGATGTTGATGGAAGAGTGTGTGTAGACACACACATGAGGACCACCTGCTACGGCACCATAAAAATGGGAACGTGTTCGCGTCCGTTTCCAGGAGCGGTGACCAAGTCTGAGTGCTGCTGTGCTAACCCTGAGCATGGCTTTGGAGAGCCCTGCCAACCCTGCCCATCCAGAAACTCAGGTAGTATCTTTGTGTCAAAGTTGAGAGTAAAAAAAAGAAAACCTGATTATTTAAACTGTTTGCTGCTCAATGTTTCCCATTCAGCTGAGTTCCAGGCTGTATGCAGCGGTGGTATTGGTATCACAACTGATGGAAGAGGTAAGCCTTTTACATTTAAAAAAATCATTACTTCATTCATTTTTATCTCCAACATCATCTGAGTTACATTTGATGGTCTCTTAGACATCAATGAGTGCGCCTTGGACCCAGAAATCTGCCAGAATGGCATGTGTGAGAACCTCAGAGGAAGTTACCGCTGCATCTGCAATATTGGCTACGAGTCTGACACGAGTGGAAAGAACTGCGTCGGTGAGTCTGTTTGTTTTTAGAGCTTAACTTTATGGGAAGTTTATAATATTTCTTCCTGTAAAGAAAGGATTCACAGATGTTTCAGGGCTGCTGTGTGCATAAGCGTGCTACAAATGTTAGTAAAAGTCAAGTAGCTGTGTCTATGACTTGAATGTTTGGACATCTGCAGTGCCAGCAAAAACTATTCAAATCCCCTGAATTGTTTCTCGTTTTCTGTATTTTACTGGAAATCTATGTGAGAAACCAATAGAAAAAAATGCCTAACTTTAAAGTGGAAAGAAAAATTATGCATGGTTTTCATTGTGTCAACATAAAAGCTGCAAACAATTCTTTGAAGACTGGTTATAATGCAACTAAATATGTTTACCTGTGCGTGCACTGGCACACTGTAAATGCAACAGTTTTTCTGTCTGGCCAAAGCATTTTAGGGGATCCTTCCTTTTCCTTTTATGGTCTATGGTGCACCAAAGACTTTCAATAGATCCAAAACATTAAAGACTTATACTTTGGTACAGTGTTGTAGACTGGAGAAACAGTATTATGTACCATCAATAGTGAAACTTTGACTGTTTTGTGAAACTTGTAGAAATCATATTCTAAACAATTACTGAAATAAGTAAGTTCAATAAGTAATCATTGATTATGATTCAGCACTTTCTAGAGATGCTTAAAGGGCTTTCAAAAAAGCTTTAATTGCTTCAAAATATTAAAATTTTGCTGCAACTCAGTGAAGGAAACGGTGAACTTCGGATCTTTTTTAGAGCTGTTACCATTCATCTCAGAAGATATGAGTCCTTCTCCAACTATATTTGTCTCTGTTCCTTTCATTTTAGATTTTTAAATTAATTATCTCAATTCATATACAGATAAATTTAGTAGGAGCCACCTCCTGCTTAACATTTACTCCAGTCATTTTTTTAGCCAAAAAACTTAAGACTCTGTCATCATGTTTGAAAATTAAAATAAACAATGGAAAATGCTTAAGATTTATTTTATGGTACCTAAGAAACATAAAAAGTGTGTGAAAATATGCCATGTCAACAAATATGGGTTTGCTTTGCGTCTTAATACACCTTTTTACAAGGAGTATTAACAGGTTTCTAGTGATGAGCCTGAGCAATGATGATAAGTAAACAATACAAATAAATCCTAATGACGTTGAAAAGAGTTTTCTCTCTCATCTACTGGCAGATATCAACGAGTGTCTGGTGAACCGACTGCTCTGTGACAACGGACTGTGCAGAAACACTCCGGGCTCCTACACGTGCTCCTGTCCCAAAGGGTTCGTCTTCAAACCCGACTCTGAGACATGCGAGGGTGAGTTCTCGCTCCGCTAAAGTCACGTTTGTTTGTTTTACTATTGTTTGTTTCCATCTATGGATATCATCTGCAGATGGTGTTACTGCCAGATGTGTTAACCTACTTTACAGTGAAACATGTTTCTTATTGAAAAAGGACACATGCATTGAAGCAGCTAAAAGTTGCATTTCCCTGATTTCAAATGTGTGTTTCTGCATGTCCCAGATATCAATGAGTGTGACTCCAGCCCATGCATCAACGGACTATGTCGTAATGTGGCCGGTTCCTTTAACTGCGAGTGCGCCCATGGCAGCAAGTTGGACTCCACAAATACCATCTGCGTTGGTAAGACAGTCATTTAATGTGAATTATGGCAGCAACATGGAAAATAAGAGATTCCGGTGGTTGATTTTTTACTTTTTCTTTTGTAATTTGTTAATTTTTCATTTTAGTCTATTCTGATTTCTCCTTAAGAAATAAGCAGACCAGATTCATCTCTACAAATAAAACCCAACTTAAAAGAATGATGGCATATCAGCCTTGCCAGACTATAGCTTTCTAACATTTTCTCCTCAAAATTTAGAAGTTTGCCATGTCACAAAATTATACATAAATATAAGTTTATATATATCATGAAACACTTAAAATTGTGTGAGTGTTTCTACATGCCTCTGCAAAAACAAGTGTGGACACAAATTACTAGTAATTTAAATGAAAACTGGAACAGGTGCACACACTGTTATTTAGAAAATATCCCAAATTTAGCTTTGGTTCAAAAGGAGATTATAATCACTGAAATAGATTAGAAATAATAAGGTGAAATGAGAGATTACATAGTAAAGTAAAAAAAATATATATTTGTTTTAGTTTTAGGAAATACAACTTAAACAAACATTTTGGTATCTTCTACTATATTAATCACAAAGTTCACACATTGCATGGGCTGTGTTTTTCAGAGGTCTACTGATTCCTCTAGCTTTTCTGTTTCCTGCTTTATTTTTCCCAGTGGGAAGAGATTAGTGAAGTAAAGCGTGCTTTTGTGTTTGGGTGGTCGTCTGGATTTGGTAGGAAATCTTTGCTCTCTTAATTTATAAGGAATGCAGGGTGTGGGATTAGAAAATAACAAAAATGCACAGATTTATGACATTTACCTAGCTTAATCTTTGGCCTCAGACAGAAATGATTATTATTTAAGAGTAAAATATGGAAAGTTAAATATTTTTAGAGTTTAACATGATGTTACCCAAGTTTATTTGATAATGTTAATGTGCTGATGTCATCTTTGATCAGCTTAGCTGTTTGGTTTATATTTTGTGTCCCACAAACATGAGTTTAATAGGGAAAAACTGGCTTGGCAAATGTTTTATTTGGATTAGAAATCTGCTCACCACATTTCGTAGCCTGTTGTTTAGGTTTTTTGGCTGGGGAATCCTGAGTGTTAACAGAACTGTTTATTTCACCTAAAAACACCACAAATTTCTTTAAATCAAGTCTTCTCTTTTCTGCTGTGGCTCCACAGACAGCATGAAGAGCACTTGCTGGCTCACGATACAAGACAACCGCTGTGAGGTGAACATCAACGGAGCCACGTTGAAGTCTGAGTGCTGTTCCACGCTGGGAGCCGCCTGGGGCAGCCCCTGTGAACCCTGCGAGATCGGTTAGTTCATTTATCCTAAAACACGACTTCACGAATGTTTGTTAGTTTGGATTTAAAGTTGACATTCACTAGTTATTCAATAAAGGTACATAATTTGATGGAAATATTTTTATTGTGATGGTGTTGCTGAAAATCTTTTGCACACTTGACTTTGTTTCAATTGCACAATGTCCCCACCACAATGCATGACCTCTAGCATCTCTAACCTGGAAATAAATGTTCTGCTTTTGGGCATTAAGCCACATTGGAGTTCATTTAACTTGCTAGATATAATATAGTTATGAGCATAAATACATGACATAAAATATCCTATCTGACCAAATATAACATTATATAAAACAACTGTGATTCAATAAATTGCAAAACTTCTAGATTTTGGTTACGAATACCTTTTTATGAAATTGTTGTAAAAATATTTTACAGCAAATAATTTCATACTCTGACTTATGCTGTGATACAATGGCATTTTTGTTTCATTTGTTATGGCTCCCATGTTTGAAGATGGTAATCATGATTATTTCTTATGATTTTTGAAGTATTAGTTTGATACTACATAGCAGTCTAAGGCTTACAAAGTGGAAAAGTTGAAGTGACTCAATGGAACTCTGAAGATCTGACTATTTACAAAGCAGAAATATTTCTTGAAGATCTTTGTGTACAACAGGAAGCATCAACATTATAAATTCAAATAATTTAAGTCATTCAATTTATTTATGATGAAGTAGGTTTTAATTTATGGCTAAGGCAATGTCACATTTTCTGAAACTTCCTAGGATGAATGTCTATAAATCACAGCAAGATTAAGCCAAAGATTTAGTGAGCCTTTTGTTCCTATTACAAATGAGAGATGATTCTGATCTTGAGGAATCAGTCTAAGCTTCACAGTGGAATGTGAAAACACCATTAATACTTTCATCAGCAGCATGAGAGAATGCAGGTGACTGGATCTTCTGTGCAAAGTGCAGCATCTCCATAGTAAATGCCATACCAATGATTACTTGGTTTAAAAGCAACCAATATATGTGCAATTTGGAGATGTGGGTTCTTTTTACCAGCTGAGAGTCACATTCCATTGGAAGCTGGGTACATACCAATCTCTCTGTGCAAAACACCTGATCATAGCATTGCACATATTCATAGTTAGACTGTGGAATTTTTATTTAAGCGGCTGCATTTGGATTGTAGCCAGAGCCGTGGTGGGATTCAAGGCACCCCACTGACATGTTGCCAAGACTAATATAACAGATTAACTGGAGTTCTACCAAGAATGCACTCTTGGCATACAGCACGTTTGTTTGTATCTTTAATTGTTTAAAACTCTGCTGTGGCAAACCAACCAGTTAATTTTGTCTGAATGTTTTTTTTTTAAGTAAATCAGATGTGGGTCTGAGGTAACAGGTCCCCCATCTTCTCAGAATAATGAGAGTAGCAGCACAAAAAAGTCTCTCATGCATGATTCTCCATTAGCTTTTCAGTCCTAATTCTCCAAATGTAAAATAAAAGTTACCCAACACATTAACTTATCTCTGACACATCAAAGAGTTTGATAACAAACAGCAGATATCTTGACGTTAGTGCTTGTCTGTTCCCTGCGGCATTCACTGTTTTCCAATCAATAAACTATCATATAGTGGCCTAATGAGATCACTCAGACGTTAAAGATCTGTGTATGTGCCACAAAATTCATACTTGCACTTTACATAACGTTGTAAAATGTCATAAATCCACGCTGGTGTAATTATTAACTAAAGAAAACTGTATATATTATTCACTAAGAATTAGTATTATAAAATTATTTGTTTTCTTAGACACGGCTTGCTCTCGAGGATTTGCTCGCATGAAGGGCCTCGTCTGTGAAGGTCAGTGTATTTCATATCAATGTGTGGGTGAGCGTGTGGGGGTGTGATAACTCTGTGTGGCCCCTTTAGTTGCCACTGATGATCCTGAACATGTGTTTTGTACATTGCAATTATACCTCAGTCTTAGGATTTTTCTTGTATTTTGAATGTTTTATGCATGTGTCAAATTCTTCTCTCCCTGCAGACATAAATGAGTGTGAAGTGTTCCCTGGAGTGTGTACCAATGGGCGGTGTGTGAACACCCAGGGATCCTTCCGCTGTGAATGCGCTGCAGGCCTGACTTTGGACAGCAGTGGTCGCACATGTGTGGGTAAGAGCAACTTAGATGATAGAAGCGCCATTTCTTCAAGTCTAAATGCAGAAATCCTCATTTGGTATTGTGAACTTTCTCCAGACATGCGCAGTGAGCAGTGCTTTAAGAAATGGCACGAGGATGAGTGTGGTGAACCGCTTCCGGGACGGTACCGTGTGGACATGTGCTGCTGCTCTGTGGGTGCTGCTTGGGGGGTCGATTGTGAGGAGTGTCCTAAAGAAGGAACATCTGAGTTCAATACCATCTGCCCCAGAGGTCGCGGCTTTGCAAACAGAGGAGATATTCTCACCGGCAGGTCCTTCTATAAAGGTACTTAATTTTGCCTGCAGATGGGGAGCCAGTTTGTGGTAGAACCGCACTGAATTCACTGTGTGAGTTGGTTGTTAATCACTTTTTAAACGTGTTTCTTTACAGATGTGAATGAATGTAAGGTCTTCCAGGGTCTGTGTACTTATGGAACCTGCAGAAACACAATCGGCAGTTTCAAATGTCGGTGCAACAGTGGTTTTGCTCTCACAGCCGAGGAGAGAAACTGCACAGGTTCGAACTGGTGACAGAGGCTCCAAATTTGAGATAAAAAACTGATAAAATGTTTCCATAAAATAAAACAAACCGTTTCCTTTTCTTCTGTGTGCCTTTGTTTCAGATATCGATGAGTGTCGAATCTCCCCTGACCTCTGTGGCCACGGCACATGTGTCAACACACCCGGCAGCTTTGAGTGTGAATGCTTCGAAGGCTACGAAAGTGGCTTCATGATGATGAAAAACTGCATGGGTTAGTTTGAACTACAGAAAAATGTTGTATGAGCTAATTTTAAACACTCGTTCAGTAACTTTTTAAATTATTTTATGGTTTTCATAAAATGACAGACATTGATGAATGTGAGAGAAACCCCTTGCTGTGCCACGGAGGAACCTGCCTGAACACAGAGGGAAGTTTTGAGTGTGAATGTCCTGCAGGATATGTGCTCAGCAACGATGCATCTGTCTGCGAAGGTAAGGGGTTATGAACACAAAATACAAAGATGCAGTAACAACCGATACTGTTCAAAGGGTAATTTATTACAGTAATTAAGCTCTAAATGGAAACCAAATATGTATGAGAGATTTTATTTTGCACATAGAATTAGGGCTGAAACGATTCCTCGATTGATTCGAGTACCTCGATTACTAAAATTCCTCGAGGAAAATTTACCTGCCTCGAAGCCTCGTTAATTTATGTTTTATTATTTAGCGCACCGTGTTCCGGCCGGAACATTACTTGCGTTGCACAGAGCTCTCACTTCCGCCTCTGAGTTGTTGACGAAAGCTAAGTTTTAGCGGCATAACGTCCCATCTTTAAGTTCGGCCAGGGGGGATTTTATTGATTTATGATAATGCCTGGGTTTTC
>CAEGAE010003696.1:0-66042 GCA_903067095.1 Girardinus metallicus
TAAAAACTCACACACACACAAAATATTAAAATTGCACATATATACTATTAAAATGTCACACAATTTATTTTCTCACATGCAGACATAAAAGACTAAGATTGCACATATAAACTAATAAAATATAGACTCACCTTCTGTATGTGAGAGTGATGTCACGGAAGAGGCGGGGCATCATTTGGAGATCAGATCGCGCATGCGTTGATATCACAGTGACGTCAGCTTCATGCTGGATACTGGAGCTCCACGGTGTTAGCGGCGTTTAGCTCAAGGCTAATCCGATTTATGAACGCTAATTTCGGCCAGCCTTCTCTACCACTCCCTCCTCAAGTGCTCGGAGGTTCACTTAGGGCTTATTCCGGCGTTAGAGCTGGAGTAAGCGGCCTTAGAACCGGCGTTATAGCCGGAATTAGCGGCCTTAGAACCGGCCTTATAACCGGAATAAGGCCTAAATGAACCTCCAAGGAGGGAGCGGTAGAGAACGGCTGGCCTAAATTAGCGTTCATAAATCGGATCAACTTTGGGCTAAACGCCGCTTACTCCGGCTCTACGTGAACCTCGAGCGCTCGAGGAGGAAGCGGAGCTAGCGCCGGAGTAAGCTAGCGCCGGAGTAAGCTAGCGCCGGAGTAAGCTAGCGCCGGAGTAAGCTAGCGCCGGAGTACAGACCTTAGTGAACCGCCGAGCGCTTGAGGAGGGAGCGGGAGAGAACGGCTGGCCGAAATTAGCGTTCATAAATCGGATTAGCCTTGAGCTAAACGCCGCTAACACCGTGGAGCTCCTGTATCCAGCATGAAGCTGACGTCATTGTCTATCAACGCATGCGCGATCTGATCTCCAAATGATGCCCCGCCTCTTCTGTGACGTCACTCTCACGTACAAAAGGTGAGTCTACATTGTATTACTTTATATGTGCAATCTTAGTCTTTTATGCGTGTGAGCAAAAAAAGTGTGACATGTTAATAGTATATATGTGCAATTTTAATATTTTGCGTGTGTGTGAGTTTTTAGTAGTGTGTGAAAGACAAAACAGTTTTTGTCCTAAACGGCCCCTGATAGTCAAATCCCGTGGCTAACATGAACACAAAGCTATAAATGGCTGTGCAAGGTCAGAGTTCATCTATTAAACTGACAGAAGATGAAAACAGAAACTGGAGTATAGACATGTTTTATAATAACCTGATCACTAATAGATAGGCTGTTTGTGATCCTGCCTCTTTATTATTACATTGAATTAATTTCAGATTTTTGTATAACTTTTCTTCAAGTTAACAAAGTGAGCTATTATTGTTACAGGTTAATTTTCTAAACTACAGAAAAGTAACTTAGAGAAGCTCAATGTGAAAAACTGGACTGATGTTGATATGCGATAGTAACACTGCTGTTATGTTAGATTTAACAATGTTTTATTTTATTATTTTTTACCAATGTTTTATTTGATCTTTTTTTATCCGATTACCTGATTAATCGTAAGAATAATCGATAGATTACTAAAATATTCGTTTACAACAGCCCTAAGCAGAATAAATATTACAGATTTTAATTTATAAAAAAATGTCTAAAAATAAACAAAAGTCTCAGTGCCATGTACTGAAATACGTTGAAAAAGTTGTGTGAATACTTTTGCAAATCACTACCAGTTCCATTTTCCTTATATTTGGTCTTCTTTGGGTATTTTTGTATATTTTATTGGTTTTTTGCTTCCTGCTCCTGTCAGCTGGTGTCTTCCTTTCTGTCGCAGACATTTCTTTCCACTTCACTCTTCCTAAAGAGGGCGAGCTGATTGGTCCAGCCGTGGGGTCGACGCCGCCGCCGGTCAGCCAGCTGAAGCAGACGCTCAGACACAGCACGCCCATCGGTGGGTTTTCCAAACCTGGAAAACGTGCCGCCCGGTGTCAGACAGGATCTGGAAGGTTTGTTTCTACGTTCTTTTAAATTTTTATTTTATTCTTGCGCAGAGATTGCTCCCTTTTCGGATAAGCCGTGCGGCGCGGGCGACGACACGGCGGAGGCTGACGGGGAGGACGGGAAGCTGAGCCTGAGGATGAAGCTGGTGACGCCGGTGGAGGAGGGCGGCTCCGAACGCTTCAGCCTGCAGAGTAAGAGCCCGCCTCTCCGGCCGCTCGCCGCCAGACTTCCTGTCGCCGTCTGACTCACATGACTCTTCTGTTTAGAGCCGGCGCTGTCGGAGGAGGAGGAAGAGTCGGTCGCCACGGTTACGACAGTTTCCACAGCTGTAACCAGGTAACGGGGCTCTCTGACCCTGACTCCTCTCTGGAGTGAAACCCTTCATGCTAGCAGCACACAGAGCAGAGCCGAGGTCCGAGACGGAGAATTGAGATCAGAGTTCCTGCAGAGAAACTCTGAGTGTTTTAGGTCTAGAGAAGGACGGAAAAAATGACTTCCTTCCTGCCGTCCTTCCATGTTTCTGAGGAAACCATGTTTAGCTGAACTGATTTGGGTTTGCTGTGTTTACTTGCAGCCCGTCGGTGTTCACTCGGGTTCGGCAGGCTCACCGACAGCAGGGAGCGGAGGAGGACGCTCACCCTGGAAACAACGCCGTCGTCAGGTAAGAACGTTTTTTGGATAAATTAGGCTGAAACGTCATGAGTCAACAGAGTAAAGAGCAGAGAACTGAGCGTACATCCCTGAGGAACGCCTCTGACCTGTTTGGTTCAGTCGTGAAGCTTCGCTTACAGTTCCTTTTGTCTGTTTCAGGGGGAAACTGTTCGCCTCGCCACAGAGGAGCTCCCAGGTTTCCCCGCCGGGATGCAACAGCCTCCCGAACAGCCAGTCAGGGCCGTCGCAGCCACACGCGTCGTCGGTGCCGCAGAACAACCTTAAAGATTCTGGCGTTCCCGCGGAGCCGGCCAGGAAGAGGCGAGTGCCATCGGAAGCGCCGGACCTCCGTCCTCCGACCGGCGTGGGGGCAGGGCAGAAGGAGGCGTCCCAGAAGACGCCTGACGGCGCCAACTCTGTGACTCCGTCCAGCAAGGTGAGTTGGACCGGATGGAGAACAGGGAGGACCTGGATAAAAACACATACAGCACGGTGGTGGAGGGCTGGTGATGGGGGATTTGATAAAAGTGGTTCTACAAAGTGTAGGATTGACGTTTGTCCTTCCTTCAATTTTTTCCTTTCTTTATATAACTTAACTTCCTTTCATTCCTTCCCTTAATATATTCTATATTTCCTTTTTATGTTTCCTTCCTTCCTTTATTTCTCAAATGTCTTGCTTCCTTTTTGTACATTCTTTCTTTCCGACCTTCCTACTTTCCTGTTTTTTACCTTCCTTTCCTTCATTCCTTTCCATATTTTTTCTTCTCACTTCCTTTTTACAACTTCCTTCCTTTCCTTCCTCGTATATTTTTCTTCTGTCCTATTATAACTTCTTTCTGTCCTACCTTCCTACTTTCCTTCCTTTTTTGTCTGTTTCTCCTTCCTTCCATTTATTTCTTCTTTTTCCTTCCTCTCCTTCCCTTTGTACCTTTCTTCCTTCCTTCTTTCCTTTTTTTTATACGTTTGCTCCAGAAGAAGGTCTCTGTTATAAAAGCTGCAGTGCTGCATTTTAGCATATTCATAGAAAGTTGAGTGGAAGGAAAAAGTGCAGCAGCAACAGAGTTAGCCGTATCAATGAGCGGATTGTTGTGTTTATTTATTGTGGGATCTGTTTTGTGCTGGAGGTTCAGTCTATCGGAATCGGACTCATCAGAACCTCTGGTGTGTTTCAGGCCCGGCAGCGGATCGCCTCCCAGCAGACCGGTGCGGACGGGTCGGACCCTCGCTCTCCTGGCGGCCGGGTATGGATTCGCCGTCGTCTTGATGATTGACAGGAAGTGCGTCACTCTCTCTAACTCTCTGCGTTTGTTTCTGAAGGGTGAGCCGGAGACGCCGACGTTCAGGAGAACCGCGGCGCCGGCCCACCGCCGGCACGTCCGCACCATCCAGGAGGTCCGGACCACCGTGACGCGGATCATCACAGACGTTTACTACGAGGACGGCAGGGAGGTGGACCGCAGGGTCACAGAGGTACCAGGGGTCATAGGTCACTGGGGGCTGGCACCGGTTCTGACTTGATCTGGTACCAAAGTTTACTGGAAGAGTTCAGAGGTCGTGATGCCAGATACTTTTACTTCCTTCTTTCCTTCATCCAAAGTTGAGTGGAAGGAAAAAAACCATCAGAATCCCTCTGTATTTGTTGTCAGGAGAGCGAGGAGCCTGTGGTGGACTGTCAGGTTCTGGACAGCGACATTTCTCCGTGCCGCACCGGCAGCAGCTCCGTGACCTCCGGTGACCTTGGCGACATCAGCTCCCTGTCCTCCAAGGCCTCCAGCCTGCATCACAGTTCCGGCGGGACGAGCGGCAGCACCGGTCCCAGCAGACCCGACTTCGTCATGCCGCCCAGCAGGGGGTTCCGATCCGTCAGGTACCGCCCCGACCCGGTTCTCCTCCTCTTTTCTGTCCTCTTCCTGCATGCAGAGCCGCCGCTCCTTCACTTCTGACTTTCTAACCTGATTTCTCAGTGGTTCATTGACCTTCGCCTGGTCCAGGCTGCCACAGGCGTCAGTCTGGCTCCGTTTAAAGGGACAGTATCGTGTCCTCCAGGCTTTTTTATAGCACAATCAAGTAACTATGTTACATTCAGTTAATGTAAACATCAACTGAACAATGCTAGCCGACAATGGCTAGCATTGTTTTTAGCTGTCCTGCTGTTAAAATACCATGCTAAATCTTAAATGTACGTCTGATATATAAAAGAAAAAGGGACGCAGTGCTTTGCTACGAATTGTCAAAACTACGACAACTAGATAACGATTTAAAAAAAATAACGAGGGAGAAGAAAGTAGGTCAGTCATGCTAGCTTGACTTTTAACATGTGTGATGTGGAATTCAATGTTTTCCGGTTCATTTAAAAACTAAAAAAAGCCGACCTAAACTCTCACAGACCATGAGTAAAGCATGAGTTTAAACTAGCTAATCAACCACTGCTGTGTTAGATTAGCTACTAGCAGCTACTAGCAGCGGCAGCTAATCTAACACGGATATCACATATTAGTAATTGCAAAATAAGCATCAAGACTAAAAACGTGCTACTGTAACGGACTAGATGTTCTGTTTTCTGTGGGGGAAATGTTTGAGTATTTTTTGGTGTTGAATACATTACATTGACGATACATTAGTGGAGTTGTTGTCGGTTAGTTGCTATGGCAACGAGTCTGTGTGTAGCATAGCTGAGAAAGAAAACGAGAAAAAGAAAGAGTACAAGTGATTTTTAGTTGCATTATTTTTCCCTTTGCTGTGGCACACCGCACTGAATTAATCATACCTACACTTCCAGATTTTGTTTTAACAGAATCGTTTTACCGTGGCATCGCCGCTACGGTCGCCTTCAAGGTTATGCGCATGCGCAAATTTTCTGGACAAAAACAATAACATTAAACATGAATATCAAAATGTTACATATGTCAAATATGACTTAAAAAAATTTTACTTCCTGGTGTTACTCCTTGAAATTGGGCCTCTGTCTCTTTAAGAAGCTCCTGCTCTTTCTAAAACTCCACCTTCAGGAAGTCATCACAACATGGCTCCTCTATTAACCCTTTAACGTTTTTACCAGAGACGTAGCTCCTATAATGAGCTAATTGTTGCTGGTTAGTCTAAAGGAGCTGAGTGGGGGAGGAGATGCGCCTTGAAGGCGGGGCTAGGCCCAACCAGACGTTTTACACGCTGAATGGTTGCCATGGAGATTACAGGATTTCTCAAACAAGCGTGAAAGAATCAAAGCAACATTAAAACATGTAAAGCTTAAAAAAAAGCTTCTTTAACTTGATACTGCCCCTTTAAGACGTCCGCTCGGGTCGATGCCTGTGCAGCCGGTCCGACTCCGTTCGTCCCCTCTGTGTGTCTGCAGCCCCAGGAGGGGAGGTGGGCATCCACAGAGGGGTCACAGGGGTCAAAGGGCGGGGTCGGTGGTCACTGTGGGCAGAGGCGGCAGCAGCTTCGTCCCGCTGACCCCCAGAGGAAGGGCCCGAAGGGGCCGGCCCCCGTCCCGCTCCTCCCCGTCCAGGTGAGTCCGGCCTGAGGCTCCGCCCACAGCAGGAGGGCAGGGTGCACCGACGCCCCTCAAGTTAACCCTTCGCTTCCTTCTGTTCTTCACTAACACGCCTCACACAATGAATCACCAAACTGGGTTTGCTTTGTTTTATTGGAAAAAAAAAATAAAATAAATTATTTATCTCGGTGACAAAAATCATTTTTTTTAAACTAGTGGTGTCCAAATGTTCAAAACTAAAATTAAACAAATAAAGCAATCTTTTTTTTTTTTCACATTTTAGGAAAGAGATGTAATTGGATGTTTGCATGTTGTCTGTATTAATTAAAAGGCATTTAGTTTTCTCTTGTCATTCCAGATGTCTTGTTCTCCACCTTATTTGTCTCTATGAAGGTTTATTCCCTGTTGGGCTTACTGCGTGTTGCTTAATGTGTAAAATTACGTAATCTGAACTTCTGAGAACTTTAGGCTGTGTTGAAAAGATTTAATCTGCTGTTCAAACAGAATTTGAGTCACTTTATTTCAAAATGTTTGCTGTATTTAGCCATTTTTTTTATATTAAAAGTTGATTTTGGTGCAACAAAGTTAATGTTTCAGTAAAAGCCTCTGGATAAATATTGCATTACTTATAAAAACTATGTACTTTTATGTGGCTTGTTGCATTTTCCAACGGAAGAAAATCAAATTAATAATTTTAACCTGATTACAAATAAAAAGTCTTGACTGAACTATGACATTTTGGGCAATAAGGTTTAGAGAGACTCAAAGAAAAGCCGACGGTGTAACTACAGAGGAACGATGTTTGACTATGTTTCTGTCTCTTAAAGGGGCGGCGGCGCCGTCCCGCTGCAGAGGCTCGGCGCTCTCGCCCAGACTCACTCCTCCTCTGAGGACGAGCCGTTCGCCTGCATGCTGCCGCCGCGGCTCCCCGCCAGCCCGTCGGACGCCGACCCGCCCGGCCGCTCCGACTCCCTGCGCTCGTCCCCGGAGGCGGCGCTGTCGGCCGGCAGCAGCTTCGTCGGTCTGCGCGTCGTCGCCAAGTGGTCGTCCAACGGCTACTTCTACTCTGGCCGGATCGTGAAGGACGCCGGCGACAGCTGCTTCCGGCTCCGCTTCGACGATGGCTACGAGTGCCAGGTGGCGGCGAAGGACATCCTGCTGTGCGACCCCATCCCGCTGGAGACGGAGGTCACTGCGCTGCTGGAGGACGAGTACTTCAGCATCGGTGAGGAAGACGAGGAGGACGCCTCGCAGTTAATCAATCAAAGGAGATTTATTTGGATATTTAAATATTCACTAGAATTTAAAGTTTGTTGATCTTTGAGAATGTGTTCTTCCATGTTACGTGAAAACGGTCTCAAACAACGGTGTTGTCTTTTATGGCAATAACTTCTGGGACAATTTAACATCCAGAAACATTTGTTTTTGTGACGGTGCTCCTCTCCTCTGCAGGGGTCGTTAAGGGCCACAAAACGGAAGGCCAGGATCTGTTCTACAGCGTGGAGAAGGACGGCCAGAGGCAGTGGTACAACCGGACGGCGGTTATCCTGTCCCTGGATCAGGGCAACAAGCTGAGGGAGCAGCACAGCCTGGGGCCTTACGAGCCCACCACCCCGCTGACCAAAGCCTCCGACATCAGCCTGGGTGCGAAACTCTGAGAACCCGCGCCAGTACGCCACACAGCGTTGCTTTAACATGCCACGCCCACAGGGGGCAGTGTAGCGCTAAGCTGAAACCTGTATCAGCCAATCAGATTACTTCTAAACAGCTAGAAAGTTTATTTGTGTGGACAAGTTTATATATAAATACTTTAAAATAATGTGTTAGCATATGAAGTTAATAAAACAAAAGATGATGTTGATTGTAGATAGAAAAAAATTAATAAATTTACCCCAAAAATCTCAGATATTTTCCAGAAAACAGGAAATTTTCTGTATTTGAAAAGTCAATTTTTTTCTAGAAACAACTTTGAGATTAATCTCAGACGTTTTCTAGAAATATCATGGAAATTTCAGTTTGAAAAATGTAAAATTTGCTAGAAAAACAAATTTTTTTTAGATCAATCTCAAATATTTGAGAAAAAAAAGTGAAATTTCAGTTTGAAAAGTTTCAGAAGTTGAAATTGTTCAACTTGCATGTTTTTTGTAGAAAAGACTGACAGTCCTGAGTTTGAAAAGGAGACAATTTTCTAGAAAAACAAAACAAGAAAATTTCTTTGAAAATTTGCTAAAAAAAAATCCTCAAATGTTCAGATTGATCTCAGAAATTTTCGAGAAAAAAACTTCAAAATTTCAATGTTTGAAAAGTTGAACATTTTTGACATTTTTCAAACTCAGAAATGTCCGTGTGTTTTTTTCTCAGATATTTCTGATAATATTTCAAAATTTCTTTTTTTTTTCTAGAAATGTTTTGACATTTCAAACTCAGAAACGTCTGCGATTTCTTGAAAATATCAGCGATATTAAACTGAGTTTTCATGTGGTTGAAAGGCCCAAATCCATAAAGATGTATTGATTTTCCTCAGAAATGTGGCTCTAAGTGAAGGTTTGAGTCAGTAATGGCATCCGCACTGAAGAGTGTTGACAAACTGAAGTTCTGTGGTTAAAGTTAGGTCCTTTATATTCCTCAGATAACCTGGTGGAGGGGAAGAGGCGGCGCAGAGGAACCCCAGGGGGCGCCAACACGCCCAGCCGCAGCTCCTCCGGCGGCGCCTGGAGCCCCGGCCCGTCCGGCAAGAGGAAGCTGGTGCCGTCCGAGGAGAACAAGACGCCGTCTAAGAGGGGGCGCAGAGGGGGAGGAGCCAGAGCTGGTACGGGGCTCCGCCCACCTGCACATGGATCTAAACGGACTGGGGGAGGGGCTTAAATGCGGCTTCATGGATCCGCTGAATGAAATTTCGATTTTAACGAGAGGAAAATTATTTTTGTACGCAAGAAGATTAGGGGCAGTAAAGGACAAAAAGGATTCTGGCTTTAATCTTAGGATTCCATTGTTTGCTCTGAATTTTTTTTTTTCTGTCAGAATTTTGACTTTTTTTCAGAATTCTGGCTTTTTTGTCTTGGATTTGTGATTTTTTTTTTTTTTTTTCCCCACCAAATTCTGATGATTTTATCAAACTTCTGATATTTTTCTTTTTTAGAATTATTTTTTGCTCAGAATTCTGCCTTTTTTTTTTCTGTTTTATCGAATTCGTACTTTATTTTTGAATCCTGACTTTAATCATCTGAGCTGAAAAGTCAGAATTCTTCTTTTTTTCTGGCCCTAATCCTCTTCTCTGATTTTTGGATTTTAACTTAAATTATGATATTATAACATTCCATAAAAGCCTTTTACAGAAGGACTTTTAGGGTTTTATTTTTTCTGAGGGCTGCTTGAGCTTCCTCCTTCAGAAGGTGTTTTAAAGGCTTTGATTCCTGATTGTTTGTGAAATCTGTTCTGTGTGACCCGTTACCATGACGATCCGGCCCGCTCCATCCTCCTGAGTGACGACTGCTGCTGAGGCTGAGCGGGTAACGAGCTGCCGATTGGTGTGTGTGCACAGGTGGAGGGGCAATTCACCCGGTGTCTGTGACCTTTGACCCTGTCGGGATCCGTTTGGATCAGAATAAAAACGTTTATTTTTAACTCATTCTGAGTTATTTCACTGAACTGTTCGTTTCACCAGTTTTCCCGTCACCGTTCAGCATCGACTGTGGAATTATGGGATGTTTGAAGAAACTTCAGGATTTCTGCCTCAATGTCTAAAAAACTAGAAAATATAAAGTGTTTGGCCTTCAATTCATCAATCTATTTAAAAAAAAATCATCCATCCATCCAAGAATATTCTACACATTATAAATGATCTAAAACTATCGTTTAGACCTTTGACATGAAGGAATGCTGGGATTGGCTCGTTCTGTTTTAAAATGGCCGCCCTTCCTGTTCCTCTGTAACGCCCTCTGCTTTCTGGCGGTTCTTCAGGCCAGCGGCTCAGCGTGTGCAACACGTCCGGCAGCGGTTCGGACCTGCCGGGTCGGCCCAGCGACGTCGTGGAGACCCACGGCCCGCTGCCCCAGAACTCGTCTCTGTTCATGGGCTTCGCCTTCATGCTGACGGCGTCGTCGGAGGTCGACCGGATGACCAACAAGGTCACCAGCGAAGACGAGGAGGGTGAGCTGCATCAGCGCTGCTGATCCAGAAGCCTTTTTTTTAAATTTTTTTTAGAGGTTTTAATGATCCATCTGGAGTTTCCTGGATGATTTCTTCTTTTTGATGACGTTTTATTCTCGGTCCAGATTACGTCCAGACGGGTCCGTACAACAAACCGTACACAGAGTCCCAGCTGCAGGCCGGCGGCGGCTTCATCCTGCCCGACTTCAACGAGGAGCAGGTACGAACTCACAAACATCAACAATTCTTCAGAAATAACACAAACAATGTTTTTATTCAGTTAGTGCGGATATTATTCAAAGGTTCGGGGTTACGCTGGAGCAGTTATAATTTATATAAATATTCAAGAACGAGGAACAAAGTACAAACATTGTGACGCGCCTTTTGTTTGTGAACTTTATACCTTTAAAGCTGCGGTATGTCACTTTTATAAAATATGTGTTGAGACTCACCATGTCGTGACAGTTGGAGACAAATAAATTGTGAAAAGTTTGATCTCCTTCTCCTCCCTGAGCTTCTACTGCCGTCTGAAGACATGCACCGCTCCAGTTCAGGAGGAGGGGCTTAGCGCTGTTAATCAACCTCATGAATGCTATGCTAAATGTGCTAATGGTGGACAAACATCTCACCGTTACAGTAAAACTGTTAATCTGTCGCCGTTGTCAGTGGCCATGCTAACTAGTGCCACGCAGAGGGATGATTGGCAGCGCTAAGACCCGCCTCCTGGCTCTGATTGGTCATTTCTAGTTGGGAGAAAGCAGAGGAGCCCGATTTGTTTTCACAGATTATTTGTCTTATAGCATAACATGACAGTTTCAACAAATATGTAAAAAAAAAATTACTTATAATTATACTGAACCTTTAACAGCCTTAAAATTACAGACCAGAAATGCTTTGAATTTGTTTTTTGGCTTTGTGGATACAACCCAAGACTTTTGCACATAGTTATGTCTGGTATCGACCCGTTTGTTGTCTTCAGTGCAAGGCAGCCTATCAGAGCCTGCTCATCGCCGACCAGCACTGCCGTACCAGGAAGTACCTGCTGTGTTTGGCCAGCGGCGTTCCGTGCGTCTCCCACATGTGGGTGCGTGACTGTTGCAAGGAGAACAAGCTGCTGAACTACAGGAACTACCTGCTGCCGGCCGGCGTCGGCCCCGACGACGCCATCGTGGAGTGGTGAGGCGCCGCCGCGCCAGCTTAACCGGGCCGCGGGTTCTGTTTCAGACAGAAGAGGATTAAAACACTGACTTTACTCTCAAACTCTGACTTTTTCTCTCAGAAGTCAGAATCTATTTCTCTCAGTGGCCCTAATCCTCCTCTTCCATCATTTCAGGTGATTTTAATTAGTTGGTTTTTTTTCTCTCAGGCATCCGCGCTGCAGCCCATTCAAAGCACTCCGGGTCCTCCTGGTGTCCAAGAAGCCGGACGAGTTGTGGGCCCAGCTGGTGACGATGGGCGGAGCTTCATCCGTACGGCAGCACCAGACCGACGGCGATGCATCCGGTACCGGAACCAGACCCACATCCCAAAATTCTCCCTGAAATCTCAGGGGAAAACATGGCCGACTGTTGGATTAAACATGGCCGACTGTTGGATTAAACATGGCCGACTGTTGGATTAAACATGGCCGACTGTTGGACTAAACATGGCCGACTGTTGTTTCTTCCTTCCACAGAGATTCCTGCTGGGAAGTACGACGTGGTGGTGGCGGACCACACCTGTCCGCCGGCGGTGGAGCGGAGTGTGACATCACAGGAAGTGCCGATTGTGTCTCCGGAGTGGCTGGTCCAGAGCGTAATCTGCGGCGAGCGTCTGGGTTTTAACAGCCGGCCTCAGTGCTCTTCCTCCTCCTCCTCCTCATAATCTGATCCATAAGGCCTTCGACCAAGCTCAGTGTTCTGTTGCATGCCTCTGCTGTACATAAACGTGTTTTTATGGGACAATAAATTGTGACATGTTTCATTTTAACGAGCCTGGGTTTATTTTTACACAACATATTTACACTGAATACATGAGATATATCCGAGTCACGCGCTGGACAGAATATCTGCAAAAGCTGCACAGAAAAGATTCATATGTGTTGGTATTTAATTATATAAAATCAGTTTTGAGTCTGGATGGAAACTGATCACATGTAAATGGCCCAAAAAGCTTCCTACACGTTTCAGTTTCTCCCTTACGACGGCGTATTGGAGCCATGTAGGTAGAAGGAAGAGAGTAAATTTCACCCAAAAAACTCAGATGTTGAGGTTTTTTCTTGGAAATTTCTGAGCTTGGAAAGTTTTTTTCTGGAAATGTTGAGATAAATCTCAGAAACTGTTTACCGTGGAAAGTCAAAGTCGTCCAAATTATAAAAAACTAGGTCATTTTTTTCCCTGTTTTTTTTTTTTTTTTTTTTTTGAGAAAAAAACAAAAAGTAAATTTCCCTGCCAAAAAAATCAACAATGTGGAAAAATGTCCAAACTTTTATTTAAAAACAACTTGGAAATGTTTTAATTTGAAGTCAAAAATTTGCTAGAAAAGACTAATTTTGAGATGAATCAGAAATTTTCTCAAACTGAATTTTTTTCACTTTTCAAACTCAGAAAGTTCAAAGTAAAACATTTTTTATTCTCACAAATGATCAGATATTAGTACTGAAAATTTCCTTGTTTTTTTGTCTAGAAAATGTCTGAGTTGTTTGGTGAAAATGTTCCTATTTTTCCTGATCTACAAAGACTAATGCCTTCATTCTCGCTGCTGAACACACCTGGATGGAGACGCTAAATCACACTGCAGGTATCAAGAACCCCAGATATCTTCAGAATGAAGTACAAAGTCAAATATTTACACTTTTCTAACTTTATGAAATTCAACATGTTTAAATTTTGACATTGAAATTTGAATAAATTTTATTTAAAGGAATATGTGGGCATTTAATAGTTGCAGTGCTGCAACTGATTGATTAGCCAATCTTTTTTTCAAACTTTATTACAGTTTTGGGATAGAAGTACTTCACTATGACTTATTTGTTCTTGCAGGAGCTTTAAAGAACCTGCTAAAGCGTGTTCAAGCAGGAGAACCCTAACAGTAGCCTTATGTTCCCAGGACTTCAGCCCAAAAATACATATCAAATTCTTCCAGTCTTGCAGTCTGTACTTTATTAAGCATGTGAGAAATGAGCCTACACTGCTGCTTTAACTGTGTGAAAAGTCCAAACGGAGACTGAAGCAACGAGTCCAGAGGAGTTTGAGATCGAGGTTCATTTTCTGGTTATTTGATCGTCTTCCTGCTCCTTTTAAAGCCTGGAAAGAAAGATTTCATTAGATAAACAGTTTGGATCTTCCTACGACGGCAAATCAGGGCCATTTTACATAAAAAAAGAGCAGTAAATTTACGCCCAAAGACTCAGAAAATTATGAGATTCATTTCAGAAACGTTCTAGAAAAAAGGCAAAAATATGTGAGAAAAAAACTCAGAAATTTTGAGATTAATCTCTGAGCTTTTAGAGGAAAAAACAAGAACATTTCTGAGTCTAAAAAGTCGAACATTTGCTAGAATAAAAAAAACTTCAGAATTGTCAAATTCTTGTTCTTTTGAAACTGAAATTTTTAAAAAATTTTCAACTTTTCAAACTCAGAAATTTCCCTTTTTTTGGAAAAAAAAAAACGAGATTAATCTCAAAATGTGAGTTTTTTCTAGAAAATTTCTGAGATTATTCTCCCAATTTCTGATTTTTCTTGGCAGAAATTTTCTCCCTTTTTCCTTCCTATGTACACTGGGCCTGCGTCGCCGTGGTATTTCCTGTGGGAGGTTCTGGCTGCGGCGTGGCTCGTACCCGCCCAGCGTGCCGCCGGCCTGTGTGTAGTACTTGTTGTAGTCCAGACGGAGCAGCAGCTGCGCCAGGTCCGAGTTGATCTGATGGTTTCTCACGCTGGAGAGGATTTTGAAGAGCAGGGACGACTGGCGCCGGAAGCCCTGAAACGACAGAGCGTCAGCGCCGGGTCGGACCCGCGGCCGGCGCCGGGTGGGCGGGGCTTACCTTCACCAGCAGGTCCAGCTGCTGAGCCGCGCCGCGTTCGTCCAGCGACGCCACGCTCTGCCCCACCAGACAGCAGAAGCTCTGACACAACTCCAGGATCTCGCTCAGACAGTGGAAAACCTGCAGGCGAACGTACTGGAGGTCAGACACCGACTGGACGACCTTTGACCTTCTTCAAATCTAACAAATTATTATCAATCAACTCGGCCATGTTTGTGCAGCAAAACTGTTTTGCTTGTGATGCTTTTGCTTTGAAGATATTAATGAATCGAACAAAACGTTTGTGCAGCAAAGATTTTAGTTTGTGCTGGTATTATTTTAAAGATAATAATTGAAACACTTGCAGAGGTCATCAGAGGTCAACTATTCCCACTCCAGCCTCACATTTAGCTTTCAAGAATATATATATATAAAAAAAAAAATGCAGCACAAACATTTGACACCAATTTGATTTGGGTAATACGGTGTGGTTGAACTTTTGATCTTCAAACTTTCATTAATATCTTCAGAACAAAAGCAGCACAAATGACCTTTTGACCTGTAGACGTTCATTAGACGCACCGGCTTGAGCAGGATGAAGGACTGAGCCAGCAGGTTGCTGAGGAAATGATCGTGGGCCAGCCGGATGCTCTCAAAGTCTCTGGTGGAGTTGATCAGCTGCAGCAGCTGAGTGAACTGAGACTCCAGGACGTCCACCTGCAGAGGACAAGCCGTTAGCCATTCAAATGGTCAATTAATGGTCTAATGTTGACTGATCTTATCAATCGACTAACTTTAGTCAATGGATAATTTATAAGCCATCATTTTCTTCTAAACCTGAGTTTTCTCCTCCAGGAAGACAATCAACTGCATTTCCATAACATAAATTTTTCATAATTTTTCATTGTGAACCATATTTTTTATATGTGTATATTTCAAAACAAAACTGCAGAAAATACATTTGTCATCCCACTTCTGTTTGGACCGCTCTGATATGGCCGCCATGTTTAACTCTGTATCAGCTGAATAAGGATGAGCAGCAGCGCCCTCTGCTGGAAAGCGGTCATACTACAACACTAAAAGAAGGTCTAACTGGACACTTTCAGTTAATAGATTGAAACTCATTTTAATTTAATAAACCATTAATCAAGAAGTCGATTAATTGTTTGCAGCATTTTGCTGCAGCGTCGGACTGTTTGCCAGCAGCACAACTCTGAGCCAACATCCTGCCTAGGCGTAGAAAAAAAACTGATTTTCTTCACACCAGATCCGATTTTCTCACTTTCTTTTCTAAAAAAGAAAATAAATATGACAGAAAATATTTCCAGAAAGAGGTTTTTATTTCAATCATCCTTTCTGTGAATTGTACAATGAAGTATTAAAACCAGGATAAGAGAATTTTGGTTTAATTATGAGAATAACGTTATAGATACCAGAATACAGATGCAAATTTACCAGAACATCTTATATTACGAGAAAAAAAAGTTGTTTTAAAAAGAAAAACGCTTGTATAGTTATCAAGTACAACTTAAAAAATATGTTTGATGTTCCTCATTTTAATTTTTTGGTATTTTTGTGCAAAACATTGCTTCATTCTCCTTATATTATGGCTTTATTCTGGTAATATTAAACCTTTATTCTCATATTATTTCGACTTTATTGTCCTATTTCTATATTCTCATAATTAAAATCTTAACCCGGCCCTAATAGTACGCCGTAGAGCTGATCTGATTTCAAACTCCAAACAAATAAAAGCTGTAAAACAAGATGGCCGCCCGGGCCTGCTGACATCACCAAGGAGTTCTTTGGTGAAAATAAAATCCGGATATTTATAAAAAACGATTGTTGACTAATAAATAAAGCGGACTTATCGCCCAGGTCTAGCTGTACCTGTAGGTAGTACTGCAGGTTGTCGATGAGAAACGCCATGTGGTTGCGGAGCCTCCACTTCACTGCGTCTGATTGGCTGGACTTCAGGCGCTTCCTCTGCATCTGCAGAGCCCAGCAGTGCTGCAGCTGCGACTGCACCCGCCGCACGCTGAGCAGGTACCTGAACACCACGTTGTACCTGACGCACAGGAAGCGGAGATGAAGGCTGAGGTCAGACACCCAGAGATTAGAGCTGCTTAAAGGGCCGGTGCTCTGTGTTTTCCAGACACAAATGATCATTTATAGCATAACCAAGTAGCTATGTTAACTTACAAATCAAATAATTTTTACTTCCTGATTTAACCCCTGGAAACTGGGCCTCTGTCTCTTTAAGAAGATCCTTCTCTTCCAGGAAGTCTTCCCAACATGGCTCCTTTATTAACCCGTTACTGAGAAGTAGCTCCTATAATGAGCTCAGCAGATGTGTGGCTCCACCAGGTGCTTGCTAATTGCTGTTGGCTAGTCTGAAGGAGCTAAGAGGGGCAGGAGCCATTTTGCACATTTGAATGGTTGCTATGGAGATTAAAGGATTTGTCAAACATGAATGTTTGAGAAATCGTCAACTGCAAGTCTCACAGCAGTGTGATTGTAAAACGGGAAGTTTACTGCGGGAAGAAATTACATGAGCTTTTATTTTGAAAAGACAACAGTTTCACTGCAAAACAGCAGGGTAGCTTCCAGTTGTGAAATTACGATTTCATTTGCATTTAATGTGCTGTTGTGACTGTAACTGTGAATTATTATCTTTACTGTTGAGTACATTAACCTCTCAGGTTGTTGTTTTGAGTTTAACGGATCGTACCATTACGGTGGGTGAAAAGTTTTCCCACGCTACCAGATGGTCTCTCTTTCCGTTTGGATCACGTGAGAGAAGGTCTGAAGTCTTTTCTGTGCTTAATAAGTGTATTTTATGTGTCATAAGTGATAGTTAAAACACTGTTTTTGTAAAAGGATGTGTTATGGGGCAGTTAAATTTGTTAAAGAGTGGTAGGAATGTATTAGCAGGTATTTAGCACCTCTTATACTACATAAAACCTTGCAGAAAGTCGATTTTACGTGGTACTGCCCCTTTAATGATACGCACTTCTCCAGGACGGCGGGAGTGAAGAGGATGTGCAGCGGCCACTGGACCTTGTAGGCCAGGCCGAGGGCCGCCCAGCCGGTGGGCGGAGCCTCCCGAGGAGACGAGTCCTGAGGAGGAGTGGCTCCGTCTCTGGGACCCGACGCCTCTAAAACACAAATCAGAATAAATCTGATCCACCTCACTGGAACCGTCTGCAGAAAACATGAAGCTAAAGGAGCTCTAAATGTTTTTAGGATCTTCTGAAAAGGAATCGTCTGTCTGTAAATGTTTTAACTGAGGAATCTTTTAATAAATTTATTTGTGACTGTTAAGTTTTTCTGTTCTCTCTGTGAATGTTCTGTAACTCTGTGTGTCGCTGCCACTCAGCCAGTAATGTCTAGCAGGACAGATTCTTAATTTCAATGGGTTTTCATTTTTGTCCAGTTTTGGATTATTTACTGCTCTGAGTGTGTTGTTCTTTCAGCAAATGGCCTTTTTTACAGTCTGTATGCTAACGATTAATTGATTACTATGTTAGTTGATGATTATTTCAATAATCGATTCATCATGATCAATACAATTAATTGTTTCAATCGTACAAAATACAACAAAAATACACTACAAGTTGATGAATGCAGCCTGTAAATCCCCCAAAAGCGTTAAAATACCTCAAAGGTTACAGAAAGTACATAAAAAATAACTGGCTAGTGCGTTTTTCTTCAGTATAGTAGAATTTAATAAAAGTTTCAAACAAAAATATTCTTAAAATACTCCCAAGGTACCAGAAAGTACTGCAGAATAAGTATTCTGAAAGAAAAAGTACCAGAAGGCAAACTTCTGGCATCATAATTACCACATTTTGAGCTTAAAAGGAGCAAATTATTCTGCGATAAATAAATAAAAATGTATGTAAGAGAACAAATATTTCTGTCTCATAAACTCTCCAACCGGCAGATGAGCCTTTAACCACAGGGTAGCGTTTGCTGCCTCCTCTAGCCGATGTTTCTCTGCTGATCGGCAGAATGATTTGTTGTTTGCGGTGAAGTTGTGAGCTGACCTTTGGCATCTTTCCCCTGGTAGTCCACAGTGAGGTGCAGCAGAGGCAGCAGGTTGTCGTCGTCCAGGAGAACCTTGTGCGCCGCCTGCTGGAAGGCAACGTTGACGTCTGACGGCAGAAAGCACAGAAACGTGAAAACTGCAAAAATAAATCTTAAAAAATAACTTTAAACACATTTACCAGCCAGAAGGTAGGAAGATAAACAGACAATGAAACAATGAAAAAAAACTAAAACCCAAAAAGAAAAATATAAAAAAAAGAAAAACAGCATAAAAAAGGAAAGAAACAGAATCGAACATAAAGTAAAAAAAGAAAAACAAAAAAGAAATAGAAACAGAAAATGAAAAAAACAAAGGAAGGAAAGACAAGCAGAAAGAATGAAAGACAAGACAAAATCTAAAGATGAAGAAACAAAGGAAGGAAAGAAAAAGAAAGTTAAAGACAAACAGAAATAACTGCGCTAACCCCTGGGTGTGAGTGTCTCGGCAGCCATATTTACCATGCTCAGTGACCGCCGTCGGCGGCGCCTTCAGCATCTGCTGGGCAAGGTCGATGAAAACCTGGTAGAGCTCCCCGCGGCCCAACAGGTAGAAGTCCTTAACGATCTGGAAGAGCCGGGAAACGTCAGCACACATCCATCCTTCAAACATTTCTGCTCCAGAAAACAAGCGGCATGATCACAAACCTTGAGCTGCTCCAGCAGATCCGCCTCCTCCACCATCAGCGTCCAGAGGTGCTGCGGAGCAGAGAGTCGTTATCCGGACCGGCCAGCAGGCAGGGCGATTAACCCATTACTGATCAATAAAATTAGTGCTTTCTAAAGATTTCATTTTTGGAAAATCAGGATTTTTTTTTCCACCAATACTCTCCGTGGGTTTCAAAAGTTCCAAAAATGGATTTTTAAAGGGGACCTATTATCTGACTGGTTTTTGGTTTCAAAAACCAGTCAGATGGAATGTGATGGCTCAGCAGGCACTACCCCGTTACCTAGCAACTCCAGCCTGTTACCTAGCAACCCAAGCAGAGTTCCAGCATGTACAATGACTGCTGGAAAAGACAAGTGCTTTGTTGTTGACTCACCATCCTGCATTCTTGTTGGTTGTGCAGGTGGCTCTCCTAATGCTTTTCAGAGATGTAAGGTTGTATAATTGCGCATCTGGGTGCAGCCATTTTCATGTACAAGTGTAAACATTTAGTTGGGGGTCGTGGCCACTAGCAGTCAACAATCCTGAACCCAGTCCATTCTTGTTTTCATTTCATGAAGAAGGAAGTTGCGCTCAGTGTCGTCTACAGAGGCTTATGTGTCGTTTCCTTCAGTGATTCTTGGTGCAGCGCCCCCACAGGCGAAGAGGGGAACAGGTTGCTCAAACGGTTTGGTTTGTAGTGTAGTGTGAAAGAGAACCACAGCAGCTGGAAATGTAACAAATGTTACAATTTTGGTTCAAAGGGTGGGGGGCGTGGCCAGCAGTAGCTTAATTGGATTTAAAGTGACAGAGGCCCTAAAAAGGCTCATTCTGAAAGAAGCTCAGAACAGGCTGAACGGACCAGACTAAAATCTTTTTGTGGAAAAAATGTGATGAACATGTTTTGTATAGACTATAGATCTATCCTAACCTGATCAAGAAAGCATAATAGTTCCTCTTTAAGTCATATTACCCAGCCCTAGTATGTCGTGGGTAATTTCAAACATCTGGACCGACCTCGGCCACCGTGCTCCGGATCCCGTCGATCACATTCTCAAAGTCCACCAAGCTGAACAGAGGCTGCTGTTTGAGCCTGTGCAGCTCGGCAGCAAACGTGTCCTCCTGGTGTTTCAATATGGAGCCTGAAACAGAACAGCGATCAGAGCCAGGAGGCGCTCTCACGATGCTGGGCGCGGGTCTGCGGGTCAGTACCGGCTCTGGACGGGCTGTGGTTGTGGTTTTCAAACATCTGAACTGACTCGCCCACAAACAGGATCTTCTCTGCCACCCGGATGGGAATGTAAGACGGCAGCATCTCTGTTCGCAGAGAGAACTGCTGCAGAGACGGCGCCAGCATGTTCTCCTCCTCGATCAGCCGCTGAGCAAAGCACAAACGTTAGAAACCATCAACTCAAGCTTATTTTAATTTAACAGCAACAAGGCAGTTCAGAGAGCTTTACAACATAAAAACAGCAGATCTTGATGCGAATTTAACCTTGAAACGTTGGAGAGAAGACTGACTTTGTAACTGTCTTTATGTGACTCTCAGACACATAAAGACATTTCTCTCAACTAGAGTTTTTTTGAAGAACAATTTAAAAAAAATGTCATAATTCCTTTTATTTGTTGTTTTGTTTATTTATTTATTTTGGATATTTAAAAGGTTCCAGTGTTAAATGTCCATTGGAATTTGAAGTTTATTCATCTCTGAGAATGTGTTCTTGCATTATTATTATGTCATTACATTTATATTAAAATAAAATTTTCATTTATCGCAACAATTTTTGAGGAAATTTATTGTCCGGCAAACTTTGTCACCATTCTTTAGGTAAGATTTGAAGCAGTAAAGTTCTGCTTGTGGCGCCTCACCAGGTCCTGCAGCTCTCTCAGCTGTTTTCCACTCAGACCGCCCAGTCCCAGGTCCTCCTCCTCCTCGTCCTGGTTGGCAGCGGCGCCTCCTGCGCTGGGGCCCTGCTTGATGAAAAACTCCTCGCTTTGGTCCAGCAGCAGCCCGTGCAGCATCCAGGCGGCGAGCTGCTTGTACATCACACCGTGACACACGGCCAGAATCCTGCAGGAAGCATGAAGGGAAGCACCAGAGGAGGGTTTCGTTCTGCATCTCAGAGTTAAACTGAAACAAGCTTTGAAACGGGAGCGGACTTACTTTTCTAAAGCCATGCGCACCGGAGGAAGCCCCCCGCAGCTGTGCTTGTACACCGTCTCCAGGATCTGACAGCCATGGATCTAAAACAGACAGAGGACTCTGTTAACCAACTATGCTTTGAAAACATGAGTATGGAGCTAAATTGGTGCCCTGAAGTTTGTTCAAAAGAAAAAAAAAACAACCTAAAAAAATGTTTTGAAACTGAAAAGTTAATTGAATCTGAAAGCAAAAGTTTTAAAGTGATAAACATTTTTGAAACTGAAAAAAATAAGTTTTGAACTTGAAAAAAATACAGAAAATAAAGATTTTTTTAAACTGGGAAAAAAAAAAGTTTTCAGTGTTTTCAGTTTCAGTTTTGAAACTGAAACTTTTTAAAAGTTTCATTTTTTTTAGTTTCAAACTTTATTTTAGTTTTAAAATATTTTTTTTGTTTCTTTTTTTTTTTTTTAACAAATTTTATGGCCCTAATTTAGCTCCATACAGGAGTCCATTTAAGGAAGAAATTGACTCCTTGCCACTCAGATATCTTCCATATCTGAGTGGCAAAAGAAAACCGGTCTTCTAATATCAGAAGGTATGACAAAAAACAGCAACAAAAATCTCCAATGAGTTTCTGAAAAGGGTTAAATTATGAAGAAGTGCATCATCTCAGTGTTACTGTGGCCATCAGTCTACATCAAAATGAAGTGTCTTAGATCATAAACTCCTCATTAAATGCTTCTTACCTTCTGTGACTTTATAGTTTCCACCACCATGATAACGGAGGGAAACAGCAACTGAAACTTAATTTTAAAAAAGCAAATGTTCAGTCAAACTGTCACATTTGTAAAATACATAATTGTTCGTTCCCTGGGTTACCTGATCGAGCTTGTAATTCACGTGGGATATCGTCAGATGTGGGTCTCCCAGGAACTGAAACATAAGCGGAAGTTAAACCAGCGTCCCGTTGTGTGCTTAGCTGGGCGAAGTCTTTGGCTGCGCGGTGATCTTACTTCCTGTTCGAGGTCCAGCAGCGCCTGTCGGTATGGCTGCAGCATAGAGTCCAGTCCGGTGCAAAACGCTCGCAGGTAGATTCCATGAAGACCCGTCTGGTTCGGCTGGTTGGTGTGATGTTCCTAAAAAACACAACATTTTAATTCAAAGTTAAACAATTCCAGGTGAACATGAATTAAACAGGCAGTTGGACTCATTGAGTTCGTCATTTTTGCTAACTTTAATCTGGAAGTAAAGTTATGTAACATGGAGACTCACTTGTTGATGAACGTGGCCGGTGTGCTGCTCTATGAACTCGGTGAAGCGAATGTAATCTGAGCCCAGTTTGCACAGCCGGTTCAGGACACTGGTCTCACTGGGGTGAAGGAAGGGAAGGTCTTGGGACACCTAGGAGAGAAACCACATATGATGTTTAACTGAGATATAAAATGAGAGTTTTTAAAAGTAACATACCCTCCTCACCAAGCACTGCAAAAACATAACATCTTACCAAGAACTTTTGTTTAGTTTCTAGTACAAACATCCTAGTTCATTTTAAATAGAACAAAACTAACTAACAAGTAACTTTTCAGCAAGGTATAGGATCTTGTTCTTTGTCAATAATTCCTTAATATGAATGAAAAAACCCTAGTTCCACTGGCACATTTTTATATATGGAAAAATGTCTTGTTAAAAGTGAAACTTCTACTCATTCATCAACATTAAATTATTATTTACTGAAAAGTTACTTGTAAATTAATTTTGTCTTCTTTCAAATGTACCAAGATATTTGCACTAGAAATTATACCAAAATACTTGGTAAGATTTGGTGTTTTGCAGTGTACACAGGATTCCTGATGCTTTAGAGAGGAAACTGCTGCGGCTCATCAATCTGGGAAGGGTTACATGGCCATTTCTAAACTATTTGAAGTCTATTCACAATCACAAGTGGAAAAGCATTTTAGATAACTATCGATCTTACCAGAAGTGGAGAAATGACGAGAAATCCAAAAGCGCCATTTCAGAACCTCGTATGTTTTCACACAAGGAATCTCACATTTGCATCTCATGTCCTGGATCCGTCAGAACAGCGACTCTTGAAAATCTGCAGCTGCTTGTTTAACTTTTCACAACCACTTTTTCCTTCAACTCAACTTCCCATTAAGATGCTTGGATGTAGCACTCCCTTTTATTGGACTGTCTGCTGGACAACTGTCTATTCAGCAGTCTTCCCCACGAATATTTGGTCTGTGAGAGACTGACCGTTGGATTTTAGCTTCCTGAAAGCCACGAAAATTAACTCCATGGACTGAATATGTTTATTTGTGTTTTTTTTTTTTTTATTAAATTACTCAAATAATTTCTGTCATGTAATAAAAAAATAGCTCAGTATGAATGAAGGGTTTAACGTTCACAAAACAGCTAGCTGGCATCCATTTTGCATCAGTTTTACCTGTAAACCTGTCCGCTTGTTCCATGTGAAGATGGTTCCGGGGTATCCGCTGAGCGCCAACAGCAGCTCGTGAATCATATTTAATATTTAAATTATTATTTTTTTAAAAAGCCCGATAAATCAAAGCGGAGTTTTATTGTTTTTTTTTCATTCACGGACAAAAACAAACCGCCATCAGACTTGATAACAACCGGAAACCGTCACTGGATGAACGCTAGAACTTCCGCGGTTGCTATGGATACCTACAGCAGCCGAACAGAAGCTAGCTAAGTCGTTTGTGTCTGTTTTAAAAATATTAATAAATATGCCTCAAAAACCAGACTGGGTGGCTTAAAGTTGTTCTTTATTTGCGAATGTTATGCCATTTGTGAATGGGAGCCGGTAGTTTACGTCCGAGTTGTGGGAATTGTAGTTTTTCTTCTACGTCGCGGCTCTTACGTCACTGTTCGACAATGTAGCTAGCTAGCAACGTATCGCAACAGACAGCGCAGCATGTGAGAGTTTCTTAATGTTAAACGAGGAGATATTGACTCCAAAACAATGGCGGCCTTGTTGCTTATCCCATGTAAGATAAACGATGCTTTGTAGTTCTTCGTGGGCCTTCTGGTTTAGCTAATGTTTCTCGACTTGACGTTTGGTTCAACTTATCGTCAGCAGGTGAGAGCCACTTTGTAACATTACTTGTCAGTTAAATTTAACAACCAGGTGAGGAAATAACAGCACGGCACGAGATATTCAACGGCTTACGCTGTCCTTACTTGTTGTTCATGTTGGTTAATGCTAATCTGAGTCGGTCTAACTTGGGTGCTGGTTTGATTCAGAGCGGAAGTTTTGGGAATCACTGCCCCTGTGTCCACCAGGGATGGCGGGGGTGAGATGTGGAGATGACGTCTCAGAGTACCTGAGCCAGAACCCGCAGCTGGCCCAGTGGGTCGAGTCGTTCCGGGGCTACTGTGAGAGCAACAAGCAGTGGTCTGCTCGGAGGGAGTTCATCCTGAGGAACATGGAGGCTTTCCCGACGGTGAAGCCGGGGACCTGCAGCAGCAGCAGCTTGGACAGGCTGCTATCTCTGTCCATGGTCTGGGCCAACCACGTCTTCCTCGGCTGCAGGTAGGTCCCTCAGGGCCGGTCCAAGCTGCTTAGTGCCTCCACACCACCAGGGGCCCCAAGAGCACCAAGCTAGCATTATTAAAAAATATATATTTAAAATGACATTAAATAAAACAAACTAAATGCTATTATACTTGAAAAAACAATTTATGGGTTTTATAGTTGTTGCACAGATAGTGGTTAATATAATCTTATATAATGTCCTCCCAGATTTTGCATTAAGTTATTTTCAATATTGCCCACATTGATATAGAGTAATGTCTGCAATTTAATATATTGTGCAACTTTATATGAATGGTGTCATCACAATAGGGCTGGGCAGTATGGCATAAAAACAAAGTTTTAGATTTTGTCTCAAACCATTTCCGATTTAAATCAGTGTTTTCTCACTAAATAAATTAAAAACAGAAAATATTTTCAAAAAGTGTGTTTTATTTAAATCGTCTGTTCTGTGAGCTGTACAACGGAGTATAAGGGACAGCCTATGATCATTTTTGTTTAATTAAGAGAATAAAGTCATAGCATTAGCTGTATGAAAACTAAATTTGATCATAAAATTGTAATAAAATTATATTAAAAAGACATTTTAACAAGAGAAAAAGCTTATAAGGTGCTCAAGATCTAACTTAAGCAGCTCAGTTTGTGTGTTTTTCTTCGCAATAAACTTTGTTGTTGCTACATATTTCAAATTCCGGTCATAATTTGATGCTGTTGAGCTTAATGATGAAGTATTTATCTCTAAAACAAATACCAAAGTATAACTTCACAAGGTGCTCAACATTCCTCATTTTAATTTTTTGCTAATGTCCGTGTAAAGTTTTCATAAAATTACTACTTCACTCTAATAATATTACTACTTTATTCTGATAACTAAAAATCGTTGCTTGGCCTTAATATTCTGTCGAGTGACTTTGTGTTTACTCACCATTTTAATAGAAATTAAATGATTTTCAGCTTTTACATCAAGAAATGAAGTCAAACATTTTTTAGCAGTTAATATCAAAGTGGACTAATTTTAGAAATCAACAACCAGAAAACGGTACCTTCTGCGCTTTTTCTAGCTTCTTCACATCCAGCTGATGTAACTTTGCTCTTCTCTCCGTCTCAGTTACCCGCAGGCCGTCATGGACAAGATCAAGGATATGGGCGAGGGGATCGCCGTCCAGGACCCGCCGGTCCACAAAACGACGAGAGACGGAATCACAGCCAGAGGAAAGCGCAGCGCCCCAGACGGTGATGAAAACCACATTTTCATTATTGTGAATCATAAAAGTGACGGGTTTCACTGAGCAATTTGAGTTTTGTTTGCTTTAACTTGGGATTTTAAAAAGGACATCTAATTTTGATGGAGTGTTTCCAGCGCCCTACACAGTTACTGGCCTGCAATTTTTTAAAAAGCCTTAAAATAAATTAATCTGGATTGATCTCATTCACCGACTAATGGCGGCCATTTTCTTAAAAACCTGAGTTTTCTCTTGTGTCAAGATGACTGATTGTCTTCATAAAGGACAACATTTTTTATAATATGCTGAATAAAAGAAGAAACATATGAATCAGTGAATGAAATTTATTTATATGGCACATTTCAGCACCAAGGCTGTTCAGAGTGCTTTACGTCATAAAAATACAAAAATATAAAGTCATTAAAGACACCACACAGTCAACAACTGAGAAAACCAGGAAACATTTTATATAGTGCTAAATGTCATAATTACACATCAAAATATTGGTCCGTGTCTCATTTGTTATGGTTCAAAAGTAAGTCTAAACATGTGGGTTGAGATTTAAAAGAACGCCGTGTTTCTGCAGTTTTGCAGTTTTCTGGAAGTTTGTTCCAGAGTTGTGGTGCATAAAACGCGAGTTATGGGTTAATTGAGATTTCTTTCCATTACTAGCCAAAATGTTTCATAATATGTTGAATTTCATATGTTCAATTGAATTCAATTCAGTTCATTAAATTTAATTCAATTGAATTTGAATTCAGTTTAATGAATTCAAATTGTTAAATGCTGATTGAATGAACATAAAATTGTGTTTTTCTGACATTACTAGACTTGGACAGTCATCAAAATCAACCTTGCTTAAAGGTATTATGTTTTTATTTATCATGCAATAATCTTTTCAGGAATGCTGGGAATGCCAGTTCTGTAGTCCACTTCCTGCTTTTGGAGCGGTCTCCGGTCCGCTTGGCATTCACATATGTATTCAAACCGAACCAGAGTTCATTTCAACCAAACCGAGACCGAGATTTAGAGGCGGACCAGACTTCAATTATGCATTCACACATCACACGAACCGGACTTTCTAGGCAAACAGACTGGAGTTGGACTAAAACAATCTAATCCAGCCTAAACAGGGCTGGTGTGAACACAGCTTAGCTAATCATTTGGAACTATCCATCCATATTCTAACACCCTTGTCCCTAGTGGGGTTAGAGGGGTGCTGGTGCCTATTTCCACTGAACGTTTCAGGGAAGAGGTGGGATACACCCTGGACAGGTTGCCAGTCTGTCACAGGGCACATTTGGACCTAATTTTAATCTATTAAACCATTAATCAACTATTAATTATAAGTTGATGAATTGCTTGCATCCCTGCATGCTTTAAGATGTGACCAGGTGAGAAGTTTTCTGGTTGATGGTTGATATTTTCCTCACCATCGGCTCTTTGTTCATCATTAAACATGTCTTCTTCTCCATCAACAACATTCTGTCTTCGTTCCCAGACGGCGACTCTGAAGGCTGTGTGAAACGATCCAGAACCGAGGCCGACGGCCGGCCGGCCGGGAGAGCAGCGGCGCGGTCTGCCATCCAGAAGTCCGGGCCGCCGCCTCAGGCTCCGGCGGAGCAGCAGCCCTTCTTCAACCGCCTCTACAAGGCCGTGGCGTGGAAGCTGGTGTCGGCCGGCGGCTTCGGCCCCAACCTGGACCACTTTGAGATCCTGCGCAGCTGCGTGGAGTCGTGCAAACAGATGGTGACGTGCGTGTTCGTGCCGCTGAAGGACATCGCGGGCCTCCCGGCGGGACGCACGCAGAAAGATGGCCACGTGTGCGAAATCCGCTGCCAGACCGTCTACATGGGCACGGGCTACGGGCGCGACGAGGCCGCCGCCAAGGCCATGGCTTCCAAAGAGGCGCTGAAGGTGTTCCAGGGCCGCAAAGTGACGGTAAAGATCTGCAGGCGGCGCTACAGAGGCAGGGAGGTGGAGGACCTGGTGCTGCTGGACGAGCTGCCGCGGACTCAGGGCTTCCCTCCGGCGCTCAGCTACCCGTTCCAGGACGAGCCGCAGGACGAAGGTCCAGACTGTTAGCCAAACCCCATGCATCTTACAACAAAAGGAAAGCGCTAAATTTAGAAAATAAAAAAAAAAGGCTTCTTGACTGATCACAACCAGTAACGAGCGGCCATGTTGTTGGTCTCGTTGCTGCTGATTTTTAGTCGAACCTTTAACTCAGTTGAAATAAAACTGTCACTTTAACTTTAGTTTTTGAGCAGTTTCAGCGTTTTTAGTGACAGGAAACATCCAAATGAAGCAGATTAGAAATGCTACCATTTCCTTTCTGATGGTTCCAGTAAACCCTTTAGTTTGAGGGTTGCTTTCCTCAACCTTCTCTATTGCACTTTAAGTTATTTTTGACCAGACTGGAGCTCTCTGCACTGCAAAAACTCAAAATCTTACCACGTATTTTTGTCTAGCTGATAGTGCAAAATCTTAGTGCACTTGAAAAAAAGACTCAAATAATTTAGAAGTAACTTTTCAGCAAAATATAGAAGCTTCTTTTATGTCAGTGATTCCTTAGATTATTTACTTAAAATAAATAACATAATTATTTAATTCCTTAAGTAAGGAATTATTTAAATTGCAATTCCTTATTTTACTTGAATAATTAAATACAAATTTTAAATAACTACTTATTTAAATATGTGAGTATTTATGAAAGTAAATAGTTATTTAAATAGTTAAATGATTATTTAAACAATTAAATAATTATCTGAATATTAATGATTATTATTTCAATAATTATAAAACATAATTAAACTAGTTATTATTTAAATAGCTATTTAAAAAAGTTAAATATGATTAGAAAAAATTTACATAATTGTTAAATTGTTAAAATAATTTTCTTGTCATAAGAAAAAGAAGTAATAATTGTCCAGAACTACGTCTTTTTCATCATTTTTAAGGAATTGTTTCCAAAAAAAACAAGCTGTAAAGTTACTTGTAAGTTATTTCTTTTATCTCAAGTGTATTAAGGTGTTGAAACTAGATCAGAAATTCTCTAAGATTTTGTGTTTTTGCAGTGTGAAGGTCTCTGGTGCTGCTGATGTTTAATTTGTTTTTAGTTTGAATAAAAAATAGGAGCTAAAGGTGCAAACATTTGCGCTGAGTTGAGGGTCTCCAGTCATTTCCTAGACTCTTGCAGTAGCTGCATTTCTGTACAGCAAATAGTTGAACTCTGTGGCTTTTATTTGATTTTCAGGACAAAACGTTTGCTGAAGTCGTGGAGGTTTGTGATGTGCGACGCGCTGAGCTGCAAGGATTTACTCTGAGAGGGTGAAAGTGCTGCTGTGAAGTTAGTTAGTTTTTTTTGGCTGTTTGTGGCTTTTGTTCCGGTCCAGGTTGATGCTGAGAGGAGCGTCTCCGCTGTTGGTGTGTGTTTACACATGTGCTCCTGTTTCTACATATTTTTAAATAAAATTTAACCGAGAGCGTTGAGCGGTTCTGGCTTTTCCAGGCTGGGTTTGAGCAACTTGTGTGTGTTTTGGATTAAAAAGAGAATTATTAACAGACTTGTGTTGATCTCTGGACTTTTTCTTGAAGTGGATTTAAATAAATAATATTCAGAATTTAGTTAACTAGAAATGAAAATACTGACTTTTCTGCGTTAAGATCACATGATGAAAATATAGAAGAAATTATAGTAAAGCAATGTTTTTTGTGTTAAAAAAAAAAAATAAGTTTGCTTACTTTTGAAAACTACTAAATCAGTTTATTTTTAATTGCAGCAGTTTTTCAGTTGATGGAATATTTGGTGTTTTAAATCAAATTTTTTAAAAAAAGAAAGAAAAAATAGCCGAAAAGGTTGTGGTCAACCTGACTACCAAACTTGATCTGTTCAACTTTAAACCTGAGTCTAATAAAATTAATCTTTGTATTTTCATATTTAGGTACTTTGTGTTACGTTTGACAATAAAAACTAATTTGATGTAAATTACAGGACTGATTTAATGTTTTCTTTGTCTTAAAATGTCCCACCAACTCTGGCATGAAGGGGACAGTCCCCACCAATATTAACTGCACCTTATTTTCTTTATTTGCCTGCGTTTATGTAACTCGGCAGCAGCTGCAAGCTGCATTAACAGACAGTTAATGTTTTTAAAATTCCTTTGTTAAACGTAAATGGTAAGTCGATCAGCGATCCAGTGGATCGGACGTCACGTGACTTTCTGTGCGCCACTTGCGCTGTTGGTTTGCATTGAATCAGGAATATCGGTGGTCGGGGAAATGACAATCAAGCAAAGAATCTGAAAAAGGGACGCAAAGTTTTGATATCAATTGTCAACAGTACGATAACAAGGTCCAAGGAATCACCTTTCACAGGTCAGTAAAAAGTTTTGATTAATATATATATATATATAAAACAAGGCGACCCACATAGATTTTCTGACAGATAATCAGAGGTGCAGGTGTTTAAATTAGCTAATCACCGCAGTGATCAGGCGATCACTTCCTAATGATTTCAAAATGGAAATTCAAATACATAAATCTGCAACGGACAGAATGTTTAGTTTGGTGTTTTTACGTCCTTTTTTGTGGGGGAAAATGTTTTTGTGGGTTTTTTTTTTAGTGTTAATTCCTGATGCACTTGAACGTAATCTGTGCTCTGCTTACTTATTCTGTCTTTTAAATGTTTAATAACATTTTGATTGTTACAGAATCTCATGTTGTTGACGTTTTTAGCACTTGATAAAATCAGACAATAAAAGGCAACGATGTGATAATTCTCAACAAAAAATATTACTGAATTGTGAAACTGTTTTCAACCGTAGGGAAGCATTCAGCAAATATACAGGCTGATTCCATAAATTAGAATATGACTGAAAAGTTCCTCTGTCAGCAGTTCCATCACCAAGTGAAAGACATTACATAGATTCATTAGATAACTTCCGTTTTAACATATTTATATTTCGTAGTATGTTTAATACCTGCTAAAAGATTATTTTCGAAAGGTGCTATTAATCTGACAAGCCTATTGAATCCGACTGTCTGGCATTCGGATGGACGTTTTGGCTTTATTCTTAGCACTAGAATAGAAAAGGCCGTCCAGTAACTCCGCTCCTCTTCGTCCCCAACAACTTGCAACACAAAGTTACACCCTTGCTTAAAATTGATGGATTTTGCTTAAATCAAGCACTATTAGGAAATAATTGATTAGCTATGACAAAAATAGATAAAAATTCAATTTTGATTTAATATTTCTTTAAATGTTAGATTAACATACAAAAATACATTTTTGAATGAACTTGAAAATAATCATAAGGAATCATTTTTCTATATAATCCTGTTTTGTTTGTGTTTTTGCAGTGGTGTCCCCAAGAGGAGGCAAGGCGGGGCCATGGACCCCTCTTTGAAAAATGCTGAAAACCCCGGAGAACCATGTTCGTGTCATAAAAGGAGCCATACTTTTTCAATGAAGGCATAAATGTAAAACCGAATAAATAAATACCAAGTACAGTACATAAAATTATATAAATTTCAGGCTGTTCCAAAGAGATACAATTAAAATCTTAAAATGTAAAATGTAATGTACAACACAAAATATTCATCCAGGTTTTTGCTTTCTATAAATTGTATTAGTAATAGTGAATAAAAATATCCAGTGTTTTTTTTCCTAAAATGCAGTCTTGGTCACGCCAGTTTCGTAAACCTAGCAAAATAAAGCAAGAGTGGGCAATATCCTGTTTTTGTTGCTAATAAGATTTTAAAAAATCTAGAAAATTTAACTTGCAAACCCTGAAAATTCTACAATAGAATAGTTTTTGCAAACATTTGGTGACCAGTAGCAAGTCTCAACATGACATTTTGGACCATCATGCTTGGCACTTTTTAAAATATTTTTAGTCCTAAAATATGTTGAAAACAAAGTTTCATTCTCTGCTTTGCCTGCAGATCATCACTACATATACGAGCCATCAGGGAAATAATGAGGAGCTTCTCTTTGAAGTACAAATGTGCCTCAAAGCAACAACGTAGGAAATGACAAGCAGATCACGTCGACTAATGAAAGGAGACACACACACACACACACACACACACACACAGAGCACATGTTGGGTCAGCTGTGCTGATGAGGGCTGGAGGCGTTCGACTGGAGGAGGATATCATGCATAAATGTCACCAGATTACTTCTGATGCTGACATCTACAATCATCTTTAATGAGAAACTGACTCAGTTCTGAGGTGAAGGAAAAGCCAGCGCATACCTTCCCAAATTATTAAAACAGAGCGTGAAGGAAGCCCGATGATTGAGCTGGTGACAAAAGGACAAAAATAACAATCATTTTTTCTTTCTTTTATCCCAGATATTCACCAGAAACCGGTTTAAACATTTAAACCAGAAAGAAAACATGACAGCCAGTAAAAACGTGACAAAAACAAGTGGGTGTCTGCATTAAAATTATAGTTATAAAGAAAGTAGAAAATTTGAGCAGGTGGAAAAACTGATTCCAGGTTCTGAAGGTAAATCTGGGGATGAACCACTAGAGGGCAACAGCGTTCAAATAAAGCTCGGACTTCTCCCGCTTTTCTGCTTATCGGCAAAACTAAATTTTACGAGCTGTTCCCAAACAAACATTCAACCTGTACAAAATGTCAAAAGCGACATTTTACATTCTGAATAAAAAGTTTGCATGGTTAAGTCGTTTACAACAAAACTGTCCAGTTTGTGGAGCAATTTTCTGAGTTGAATACAGACAAACTAGACAATGAGCAACAAAAACTGGTTTTGAACTGAAAAAGGAACAGAAATCTGGGTAGAGTAACATTTTTCATCTAAATTTCTGCGGTCTGACTGGTCCCAGTTGGAAAGTATTTAGACCATCTTCTGCTTGAATCTAATACTTTATTGGATTAATGCGCGTATATTTACTTTATTTAATATTTATGCCACAGGTGATTCAGCTTCTTTGAAACAGCTTGAAATTTTCTGCTATAGTAGCATGAAATTAATCAGGGCTCAAGTGCGCTTCAGATATTACATTTATTTCTGGAGCTCTTTAAATCTCAGCCCATTTTTAAAGTTTATTTATGTATTGAAAGTTGGAAGTAGCATTTTGAGCTCCATACTAGTTAATCTGCTCTATTCATTGTCTCCTCTTTCTTAGCATTTCCTAATTCACGAAACACTATCTGTGTGATGGTGGTGTTAATGTTTTCCACCATTAGCACATTGAGCAGCATACAGGAGGGTGATTGACAGCACTAAGACCCTCCTCCTGGCTCTGACTAGTTGTTTTTTTGCAGATTGCAATAGTAGCTCAAGGAGTAGCTTGATTTTTTTCACAGATTGTCTCATATTACACAACATGTGACAGTTTTAATAAATATGGAAAAAAACATTTTTGTAAAAGTTACGTGCTGCAGCTTTAAGGAATGAGTCAGAAATGACCAGTCAGGAGGGTCGTAGTGCTATCAGTCATTTGCGCTTACTCCCTCCTTCCTGCTATTTGCAAATCCAGCAAATCCAGCCTGCCAAACATGCTAAAGCTAGTTAGCGTAGTCACCGATGATGGCGGATAAACAATTTTCCTGTAACAGTAAGTTGTTTTTCTGCCATTAGCACATTGGGCAGTGTACAGGAGGGCGATTGACAGCGCTAAAACCCTCCTCTTTGCTCTGATTGGTTGTTTTTTTACTGGATCGGCGCATTTTTGTAGACAGTAATAGTAGCTCAAGGAGTAGCTCAATTTTTTTTCCACAGATTATCTGTCTCATGTCTGTCATGACACAATAAATACAGAAAAAATATATTTAAGTTTTTTTTACACACTGCATCTTTGACCAAACAAACTTTGACGTATTTTTGTTGATTTGATTACATTTATCCTTTACACACAAACACATGATGCTCTAACTATTTAACATGACACGTTTACATGCTCAGACGTCATAAATCAGCCGCCCTGCCGGAAGCATCGCCTGCTCTCGTCGTATCGAGCATTTTGCAGCCGCCATGGTTCTCACACAGCCGCTCTCTGTTTCAGGCTGCGTCGTTTGTCTCCTGCTTTGTGTCTCCATCAATCACTCTCTAAATCATCGCGCGCCTCTTCCTGCTTCTGTCAACATCGCCATCTGTCATCCTGTCGAATTATCAAACACAAACAAACGTCCTCGCCGATGGGCAATCGCCGCAGGTTGGAGGGGCCGCGACGTGGGTGGGGAGAAACACTGTTGTCCACGTATGCAATCTCTATCGGAATCAGCGGTAATTCCCCGGAGAATCAATAACAAATCCTTGCTGTCGGGGAAAAGTATTGCTGCTCCGGAAATAAGATAAACAGCCTTTTCCCCAGCAAGCCACAAAGAAACTTTTCTATAGTCGAGCTGTTTGCTTTGAAAAGAGCCTGGAGTCTGTTCACACACAGAGGCACATTCAGGATTAAGGTTTTTATTTTTTATTTCTGAAAGAAAACAAACAAACAAAAAAATGTTTTCTCTTACCAAATCAATGACAACAAAGTAATACATTTTTTATGTGGGGCTTTTTTAAGCTCTTCCAAGTAACAGTTGGACTTCCAGTGTTTTCATGTTTGTCATTCATTGCAAAAAACAAAATTTCACCAAGTATTTTTGGTGTAGTTTCTAGTGCAAATATCTTAGTAAATAAATGTGTTTTTATGAACTGGGAGTTGTGTCAGAGGAAAGTAAACAGCACCTCTCTGCACCAGTTTTTACAGTCATACACTGTAAAAACACAAAATCTTATCAAGTATTTTTGGTGTAGCTTCTAGTGCACTTGAAGGAAGACAAAACTAACTTACAAGTAACTTTTTAAAGTAAATAATTCCTTAATATTGATGAAAAAGTGCCAGTTCCACTACCAGGTTATTTCACTTATAACAGTAAATTTTCCCCAGGTTGTAAGTGAAATAATCTGACAGAGGAACCAGAACTTTTGACTTAAATTATTGACTTAAAACAAGCTCCTACATTAGTTAGTTTTGTCTTACTTCAAGTGTAACAAGATATTTGCACTAGAAACTTGACCAACAATATTTGTTAAGATTTTGGGTTTTTGCAGTGTTTTTCTTTGTGAATGATGATTTCAGAACCATTTGTGGCAATTCAAATATGCCTTATTTTGCAGCATACAACATTGTATAATTACTGTATTTTCTCTTTATAAATCCGATGGTTTTCTGGCTGAAAAGCCAGCATCTATCCATGAGGAGCTGCTGCTCTGTGATGCCTGCAGGATGCTTGTGATGAAATTAGATTTCCACAGATGGTCATTTCGAGTCCTGACAGGATTGGATCCCATCAGGATTGTCTTGATAACCTTGAAGGGTTGGGGAGGTTACAAAGCGTATCCTGCAAAAACAAATATTCAGCTCTTTTATTTGTTAATGTACTTAGTTTAGGCAGAATCTTTAACAGTAAGATATGTGTCACTAGATGTGTTTCCATCAAGCATATAATTGCATAAATTGGAATTCCGAATTTTTTTTTTTTTTTTTTTATGAAAACATAGCAGTTTTGAAAAAAAAAAATAATGTTTTTCACTAAAAGGTATTAGAGCCAGGACAAGGTTGTTTTGGAAATACTTTTTTGCATCACATGAGTTGCATGATCAATGACTGGATGTTACTACTGGCGGAAATGACGAAGAAGACAACAGGAAGTGGTTGGAGAATAATGGTGTGGCATGTTTTTATTGACTAATCACACAAACAAACTTATTCTGATATGATTTTAAAAGAAACACCACAACTGCAATTTTTTTTTTTTTTTTCCCAACGTTAGTGGAATATCAACAATATTTTGCGCACATGTGTAATAGAAATCACGGTAATGTTTTAGATGATTAGGCATTTGCATTTCCTGAATTCAGGTATGTCATTTGATGTTTAACCATTGTTTCTTTTCAGCACCTTTCACTAATCTTTCCCTGGGAGGTTGAGAATCATTTGAACTGGAAACAGCAACCTGAATGTCTTCCTCCATGTCTCATAAGCTGTGTTTCCATTGCAAATGTGCGCAAAACTTTGATATTCCGCTAATGTCGAAAAAACACAATCTCGCAATTGCGGAGTTTCCATTAAATAAGAACTGCAATTAAAGTCACTTGTGAATAAGTTTGTTCACGCAATAAGTCACTAAAAACATGTTGCGCTGTTATTCTCCTACCACTTCCTGTCGTCTTCTTTGTGGTTTCCGCCAGTAGGTGATCATGTGACTCGTGAGACGCAAAAAAGTATCTCCATTGCAGTTTTGCAAAATAAGCTAATTTTGATGCAACCTAGAAGACACCTCATATTTTTGAAATTCCAATTTGAACAACTATATCGTCAATGGAATCACAGCTATTGAAGAAAAACGTCAACAACGGCGGCCCAACCATGTCCAGAGGGTTCAGAACATCGGGACGAATCTCAGTGGGGAACTGTTTAACAGTAGCTGCGTCTCCATTGATCATAAAATTGCACAAATTGGGATTACAAAATAAATTAGCTTAATAGAAACAGGCCAATAAAAAAGGTATACCAGATATATCACACTCTAGTATTTGTCAAACTAATGTACATGAGACTTAAGGTTAGTGGAACCAATGTTTATGTTTAGCATTAGCAGAGCAAATGTTTATGATCAGCACTTATTAAGCAGAATTAATATTTATGACTTGTGCTTTAGAGCTAGCAAAACTAAAGTGTTTAGTGCTTTAGCATTAGCAGGATGAATGTTCTTGATTAGTGCTTCAAGGATAGCACAATTAATTTTGTAGTTAGCGGTCTGCACCACTGCTGGCTGGTATTAATGAGTCTCACTTCATCTTCCGCTCCTTTATCACCGATGAGGTGACTTGACTTCATTCCAACTTCCAGATAATCAGGGTCTGAACTGGGACCGACCTCTATTTCTCCATACGAACAAGTGATGGGAACACATCGGGGTAGCTTCCTGGTACGAGAGATCGTACCAGAGACAACATCACCCCTAGGATCGTAAGGCTACTCAAACATTCCTCACCTCATTAAAGGAAGGGTAAAATTATGATGTGAAAACATCTGATAATGAGCAGACCGTGTCTGTCTGGAGCACAAAAGCTTTTATCCTCCAGTTCAGTCTCTGACAGAATCCAGTGAATCCTCAGAGGAATTAACAGAAAAGCCTCTCTGTCTGCTGAAAGTATTGCTTTTCAAGAAATAAGATAAACGGTCCAATTTGCAGCCCGAGCACAGAAGAGCTGCACCGTAAAGCATTTCTTCTCATACGAGAGATGCTTACTTCCTCCGACTGTGTCTCATCTCTTATGTTTACATTTGAAACAACTCGGAGTTATTCACAGACTCGCATCATGTCCTTATCTAACTTTGCAGCTCAATGTTACGTGATTATATAAGCTGCCGTCTCATTGGCTCGATGTGTGGATGAATTTAATGAAAGGACGCTGGTAGAATGTTCTTGGAACGGTTCATCCTCCGAATGCTTCATTAGACGCCGTCATTGGCACATGAAAAAAGACGAAAGCTATTAATGAGTCAGCATGGCACATAGAAAACAGGCTAGTTAAATGTGTTGAGGACGGCAATGTTTGGAGGCTAAAATGGCAGGAATCTATGGAAGTAAAATCTTTTAATCATTCGACTGATTCTGCTGCATTTTGACTCAATGGTGGAGATCAGATCTGTGGAAAGTGAAGGCAGGAGAAGCAATGAAGGCCTCACTTTATGTAAAGCATTTAGACATGTTTAAATAAGTGTAAATAATAAAATTAGTGATGGTTAAATTCTCTTCAGCTTCGGGGGCTTTGAGTAAACTGGGTGACTGCGACATTGTTAGTGTCTCATTTTCAGGCATTAGAACAGATCAGAGTCTCTACTGCTGTTCCTGGAAGATGCTGTCAAAATTCTAAGCATTTGTTATAAAAATGGTAATTTAAGAGGTCATTCACACCAGTTGTGTTTAGTCCGCTTTAATTCAACTCCAGTTCGTTTGACTAGAAACTCTGGTTTGTTTAGGGAGTTGTTAATGCTAATCAACCAAAAAAATTCAGACTCTGTTCTGTCTACAAACCTCGGTCTGGGTTTGTGTTAAAGTGAACTCTGGTTTGGTTCGAATGCATATGTGAACACTAAGCTGACCGGAAGCTGTTCCAAAAGCAGGAAGTGGACTATAATGCAGGGCATTCTGGGTAAATACAATCAAAATAAATGTGCTGAAATGGCACTAACAGGAGAAATGGTTCATGGACTTTTGCCAAAGACAAAAGAGAAATCTTGGAAAATGGAGAAGAAGGAAGTTGTGTTAGGTGTCGTCAGAGGTTTTTGTGTTGTTTCCTTCAGTGGTTCTTCCTGCAGCGCCCCCACAGGTGAGGAGTGGAACAGAGTTTGGTTTGGCAGTGCAGTGAGAAAAAGAATCGCAGCAGCTGAAAATGAAACAAATGTTACATCTTGGTTCCCAGTCGAACTGAGTCTACCGGACTGTGCTGGAGCAGAGATGCATGCAAAAGTTGCGGATCAAGTTTTGGTTAAGGCCTCATATGACTTTGCTGCACACTTTCTAACAGTTTTGACATTTTTCTGCGGGCTTGAAGAAAAGATCAGCAGGTCACATTAATTAGCAGCTGTGACTTATGCAACACTATCATGACGAATGTTTTGTCAAACCAAGCATGAGAGTTTTCGACAGACTGGCTGATGGCGTCTCTGTAGCAAAGGTCAGAAAGTCTCAAAACATGAATGTTTGCAGAAAAAAACAATCATTTCTCAGCAGGTAAAAACTAATTGAATCAGAGCTGATAAAAATAAATTAGTCTGATGTTTAAGTGAGATGAAACATAGTTTCTCAGGGTAAATTATGTTCTATAAGCAACAATTTGCGATTTGGTTGAGAATAAATATAAATTTTAATGTTCTTTCTTTCTGTGTGAGTTCCTGTCCAGTTATCAATGATTTATGAGTCACTATAATTTCTTCCAGGACAAATAAACAAACAGGAAGGAGGGTTTTGTTGACTTTAGCAGCTTAAACAAACAGAACGTTGTGCATTATTGATGAGAGGCAGCTGAGAATACAGAACAAACACATTAATGTTGGACATGAACCACACTAAAGGAAATATCTACTAATACATTTAATATTTTTGTAATCTGTAGTGGAGAGGATGGATTTCTTTTCTTATTATTTTCTAAATTCATTTCCTTGTGATGAAACTTTTGAAGTCTGTGGAGGAAGATGAGGCGCGTCGTCATTTCTGAGGTGAAAAAAAATAAAAATGTGAAAACCTAAAAGCTTCTTTCTATGTGAACTGTTTCTGAAATGCTGATTACTCCAGACCAGATCATGACTGATGGATATCCAGTTTGGTCCTATTGGAGTTTTGGGTTCTGCCATTTTGTTGGTTTCGTTTCTTGACTTGCTTTTTGAAAATGTAAAGGTTTTGTTCTTTTCAGACGCCTCAGATTCAGAAAATCGATCTCAGTTTGTTGGCAGATGTTTTATTTTTCATCTTCATCTTCTTTTATCTTTTTTAGTCATCTTCCACTTCTGCTATTTCTGATTTGTTTTTCTCCATCTTTCTCCTCGTTTGATTGTTTTTTCCTTTTTATTCTTCCTAGCATTCAAATTCTTTATCCTCTGTTGTTTTCTTCACTTTTGAATTTATTTTAATCTTTGTTTTTCATTTTCTTCATTCTCTCCTCTTCCATTTATTCATATTTTCTCATGCTGGTAAACTGCATTACTTTCTCATTCTCTTTCCAAAGCTGGTAAATAATTACTCATATTTTATTTTTACCAGGTGGGTGTTTTATATACCTGCACTTGTACTTTTTCATATCTATGTCTTTACTTACAGCATTAGCAGTTTAAGTACAGCAGCTGCTTCCAGATGTTTGCTGTTTATTTGCATGCAAAGCAGGACGACTTTTGGCTTTATTCTTGTATTATTGCCACTCACATCCACTAATCTGAAAGTCACGCATGATTTTATTTAGCATATCAGAGTGGAAATTGAATATCCCTCTTTTTATATTTTATTTGTAAAATATGTTTTCTTTTACACTTCATGTTCTTGCCATTGATAGATATTGATAAATATTGTTTATCTATAATCTATTTTTGTATTTTTTTTTTGCCTTTGTTTTTTTGTCAGCATTGTTTTGTTTTTTGTGTATGTTACCCACGTTGAAGACACGTGGAAGGGCCATTGAAAAAACAAAAAAAACTTTCCTCTCAGAATTTTGAAATTGAAATAAAAATTTCTGAGAAAAAACGTCAGAATTCTGAGATTGAAGTCCAAATTTTCAGAAAAAATCTCTGAATTTTAAGACATAGAATTCTGAGAAAAAAGTTGGAATTCTTTCTGGGGGTTTTTTCAGTGGCCCTAATTGTCTTCCGTAGAAAACTGGTGATAATTTCGCTTCCAGTTCCTGCAGCCACATGTATCTTCTTTGGCCCTAATCAGAGGCTCTTATTAATCCAAAGTGATAAAAGAGCAGAGCCGTGTTTTAAAATATAGCAACTATAGACAAAACAAAATCATTTCCAGCGGTTTTATTCCCATATTTCATATTTCAAATATTTTTATGATCTTCTTGCAAAGAGTTTACAACTCCCCTGAAATCATAAATAAAATGATGGCTTTTCAGTCATAAACAAGTGAGTTTTAAACTGCAGGTGCATGAGCTATCCGTTTTGAATTTTTATGAAGGTTTTACAGCTTTAAACAAAAGTACATTATTTAGAGTGAGGGCATAAACGGCTGAAGGTTTGTGACTCATTGTCAGTCTCATGAAATTCCAGTTAAATCGATGCTGTTTGTGGTTTACAACAGAATGCTCTATAATTATGTTTTATCTGAAGCTTTGCACTTTGTTGTGTCACAGAGAAATTAAATTGAGGGCTGCTGCCAGTGTCTACACTGAGCTCAGCTGGTTTGTTGTTGGTTTTTCTGAAAAATCAGCTGCTGTTCAGGAGCTTTGGAGCCAAACATTATAAATGGAGCTCAGCCTTTTGGAGTTGGGGTGTGAGTTTTGGCTGGTGGAGGTTTAGGAAGCAGAGCCAGGTGAGTGTGATTAGAACAGCTGCAGCTTCGTCAGACTTCCTCTGCGAAAGCTACTCTGCCAGGAATCCCAGGCAGCCACACTGAGTTTTAAGTTTCCTAATGTGTTTAATGTATTTTTCACACGTGATTGGCTTTAAATTAGCAAAACATAGAAAGCAGACATGATTTTTACAGAAAAGTGGATACTCAATGAAAATTGAAAACGTATAATAAAGGAGATAATAGGGTTATTTTACTGTAATAGCATGAGCAGCAGTGTGCAGAAGTTTTTCTTCTCTTGGTTTTAAATGTCAGGACTGGGTTGTTTTGGGTTATTTTGATTATTTGTTCCTAATTCCATTATTATTTCTGCTTCAGTTTCTTATTTCTCTTAAATCAATCTTGTTTCTATTTTCACATCTGATAGTCCGGTAGACTCGGTTCAATTTGGGACCAACATATCTGAGTCAAACGATCTAAACCTTTCGAAAAACCTGTTCCCCTCCTCGCCGGTGGGGGCGCTGCACGAAGAACCACTCAAGGAAACGACACAAAAACCTCTGAAGAAGACACTTCTTCACGAAATGCAAACAAAATGGAGCGCCGTCAGATTTTAGTGGTTGTAGGATTTTTCTTTTGATAAAAGAACACAAGCCATTTCTCCCACTTGCTCTATGTTTGTTTTGTTGTATTTACCCAGAATGCCCTGCGCTGTAGTCCGCTTCATGTCCAGTTGGAGTTCATATTCGGACCGCAGCAGAGTTCACTTCAACTGAACCGAGACCGAGGTTTGTAGGTTTGTTGGTTTCTTCCAATGAGCTTAAAACTTGACGTAGATTAATCCTCACTCAGCTCATTTTTCAGATATTTTGGATATTTTTTCCTGTCTTACAAATCCTGTTCAGCTGTTGAAGATATTTCAATGTTTAACTATTAGAAACCCAAAAACAGACTTTTATGGTGCTGTATGATAATGTTTGATTCAAATCATATCATTGTCATTGCATTCAGTTTAAATGTACTTCCTTTCAATTTGCAGATTGTTTTCATATTTTATTATTCATGACACACCAGAACTATGTACGCAGCCTTTTACACTGGTAGCTCTAAATGAACCCACTGCAACCAGTTCCTTTAAGAAGTCAGCTAATTAGTAAATAGAGTCCATTTGTGTGTAATTTATTCTCAGAAGAAATGCAGCTTTTTGATGAAGGAGAGTATTAGAGTAAGAAAACCCTGTGTTTTTCAGCCCTGGTCCTCCAGACACACTGCCCTGCATGGTTTAGGCATTTCCCGGCTTCAGCACACATCATTTCAATCGATTAACAGGCTTTTGCTGAACTCCAATCATCTGAATGGGAACATCGAAAGCAGGGGTGCTCAAGTCCAGTCCTCAAGAGCTACCATCCTGCAACTTTCAGGTGCATCCCTGCTCCAACACACCTGAGTCGAATGAATGGCTCGTTACCGGGCCTGTTCAGAGCTGGTCCTGGTCTGTTGGAGTACGGATGCTTCTAAAGGTTGCAGGATGGCAGCTCTGGAGGACTGGACTTGAGCACCCCTGATCTAAAACATGCAGGGCAGTGTGCCTGGAGGACCAGGGCTGAAAAACACCGAGAAAAACATTGTTTATTCAAATCTTTAAAATATTTAAAACACAGCTAATATTTCTACAACACTTATTTGAGGCGCTGCAGCGAACACCCCGAAGGGAAGCCTTACACCATCGCCCTGGCTTTCAAAGAGCAGCTCTGTCAAAAGGTTCCTGTGGACTCCAATGACGTCTTCATAGACAAAGTCCTATATGAGGAGCAGTAACCAGTCACTTATGTGCACATCTCACATGATCCAGGATAATTCATGAATCACTTGCCCACTTCATAGGAATAACAGCACGTAGTCTTGTCTTTTTGACCTCCTGTACAATGATGTTTTGGTTATACACAGTCACCTTTTGGTTTTAATCAGACCATACCACCTTCTTTAACATTGAATGTAATGCTTAGATTGTGGTTACAACAGGACAAACTATAAAAAATACATTCAAGAGATAAATGCTTTTGGGAAACACTAAATTTTTTTCTTTCATTCAAATAATTTAGCTCAACAAAAAACGCATTTAAGAAGTTTTATACTCTGGTTCCTACAAAAAATAAGCTGAAAATTATTTAAGAACAAAAACTTTTACTTTACTGTAGTTCCTCATGTACCCACTTATTTGTATGCAGAAAGAATTTTGGCAATATGATAAATACTGTGGTTCCCTCTCGTTTATGTTCCATTATGTAATTTATGGAACATAAACGTGGCAAAATATGATTTATGCCCTACATTCAAATTGTTGTGCAGTTATGCTTTTCTTTATTAGAATAATGCTACACGACCTAGCATTATGCTCGGTAGCATTAATTATCATGTTGCTTCAATCCAGACTGACGTCTGATTGAAAATCTGTGTCATTACTTTCATAGTTTTGTTGACAAACATTTGATGGAGTTTGAGTTATTTTAAAACAAACATTCAAAATTGTAAGTCTTTACATGTGGAAAGTTGGTAGAAACGTATTACAGCTAATTGTAGAGCAATGTGATTACTACTGGTTCATATGGGGGAGCTAAATATACGCGCCAACTAATTAACCATAGATTATTTTTCAGATTTATTGAAGGCTTTTTTAAAGTTGTCGTCATCATCCTGCAGCTGTCCAGGGGGAAATGAAAGGAGGCTCGGTGTTTCTGACTGAGATGTCACTTTCTGGCTCATCTCCGCTTCCTCTGAGGCTCATCTGGGTTTCATTTGAAACCTTTTCTGATATTTTATTTTCTGACCAGCCTGAGGATGCTTGATGTCACCTGATTATCCAGCTCATTTGAACACATTTTTAAAGAATACAGCCACTCCGCTGCTTTACAAAACAACAGGATTTTATTATCATGACACATAAAACATTCAGCTGAAACAAAACACAGCGGATGAAGGGTATAATATTGCTGGTTTGACATTACAGTGTGCTTATGGTCCCTCAGGTGGAGTTTATTGAGGTTGAAGTAAATATTTACAGAAACTCTTTATGATATTCTCATCCTCTGGTCGTTGGCTGTGAAATAACACGGAATGTTTTACTCCTAATAATACAATTTCTACAGTTCTTTGTTGTAAGTGTTGGACAGTCACTCCAGCTGCGCCTGAGCGGTGCAATAAATAAAAAAAAATCTGAGCGTAATTACAAAGGGATTCAGTGAAAGTTTTCTCTTCTCGAAGCTACATTCCGATCCGGAGAGGCTCATAAGCACTTCAGCAGGAAGAAGTTGCAGAAAGCTCCCCGGGGACAGTCGCACATCTTCCCGATTCGTGCGCCTTTCCTCACCGCGCACTGCTCTCCAACATCACACTGACGGGGAGACAAAAGCAGAAGATGTCTAATTCAGTTATAAACGCATGAAAAGTTTGGTGAAAAGATAAAATGCGGGTTTTGCATCTACCGTTGGGACTTGACCAAATTTCTTTTCCCACGATGGAAGTCGTTTAGCCTGCAGCTTTTCCAGAACTTCTTGGAGAGCCCCAAGCTGCGAGGAAACAGAAAGTCCAGATGCAAAATGACATGATTTGCGCATTAAAAACTATAATTTACGCTACTTTACTTTTAACTGGGCTTAAATGAAAGTTTAAGTGAAGAAATTTCAAGTGAAAAATTGCGTAAACACATCTAGATATCCGGGTTTTTGCAAGGACTCACCAGCTGCTTCTCACTGGTCAGGTTCGGTCCTTTCGGGTAGAAGTCCCGCAGCGCTCTGGGGCTCAGCTCCTCCTCGGACTCCGCGTCCAGCAGCCCCTGCGCTCCGGCTCCGGCGGCGCCGGCGGAGAGCAGCAGCAGCGCGCAGAGGAGCGCCCCGCTCAGCAGCCTGGAGCTCTGCATGGTCCCGGTGCGCGGCAACATGTGGCCCTTTCTCCGATCTCAGATAATACTCAGCTCCGCCACGACAAACACCTTTTTATGTGAGATGCTCCATCTGCTCGCTCCACCTTATTCTTTGATTTTTTTTTTTTTTTACCCCCCTCTTTTTGTCATGCGTAACAGCCGCCTTGGGTGAGTCATCCCGTAAAAGTTGCTGGGCAAGAAAAGCTCCAAGAAGTCAACAATAACAGCATGGGGTCGTTACTGACAGCGTAATGGATTAGTTGGGTACTAAATAGCAGCTTCATGTAAACAGGCAGGTTATTCTCAGCTAACCAGATTATCTCAAACTAGCAGTAAAAACATTCAATCTTTAAAATTACCCTAAAAATCCCCATCAGTAGCTGCGTTTCCATTAACCATAAAACCGCTCAAATTGAAAGAGAAAAACTAATTTCTTTAAACATAAACAGGCTAATTTAGAAAAAAAAAAACCCAGCTGGCATTGTTTGATTTAAAACAAGTTTTTGCGCTAAACTGAGGCGTTTCTGTACCGAAATAGACGGTGTTTCGTCACAGCAGTGACGTGATCGGATGTAAACTATGAAGACGTTTTTAAATGCTTTTTAATGACTTATTGCTTGAACAAGTGTGATTTTAACTGTATTTCTTATCTAATGGGAATAATTGTGTTTCTTCAACATTCTTTGTTTTTAATAGAAACACAGTTAGTGAGATGTTTTAATCCCTCGTTGCGGCAGATGAAGCTCTGGAGCTCCTGCATTTAAACTCTCAGGTTATTCTGGTGCAAATGACCAGATTTGAACATCATAATCTTCCTTTGTTCAGGAGGCCGCTGTCTGACATGCAAAATAATTCCTCTCAAGCTTGAAATTAGTCTTCAGCCTCACTGAAAAGTGGCTGAAAGCATCTTTGAATATCAGCTGAGGTCAAACTGAAGGAGCCTGAGAGAAAGTTTGTTCTCATGGAGAAGATGTTGATGCTGAGATGAAGTTCTTGTTTTTCCATTTCATTTCTCTGACAAAAAACAGAGAACTTCTTCCTTTGAATTGAGATTTATTTCATTCTTTGCTCAAAATCTCCTTTCTTGGGAAGAATAAGACATATTTTACTTGTTTTTCTTCTTCTAATTGGCTTTCTGTGCGATAATGTGCTTCAGAGAGTTTGGCAGCATCCCAGTTTGTATTTCGGAGTACTACACCGTCTCTTATAATATCTACGCTGATGACACACGTCTTTATTTTTCTCCATTACCAGCTCACTACAGTACACTTTAGTCACAGAAGTGGTGTGGGTATTTATGTGTTCACATTAGCTGTGTTTCTAATACAAATGTGTGCAAAACTTTAGCCATATTCTGCTAAAAACAAAACACAATTTTGCAATTGCAGTGTATATAAGTTTGTTCCCACTGTAAGTTATTAATAACATGTTGCACCATCATCCTTCTTCCACTTCCTGCCATTTTCTTTGTCGTTTCCCTCAGTAGCAACATCTGTTTGTTGATCATGTGACTCGTGATGCGAAAAAAGTGTTTCTGTTGCACTTTTGTGAAATACAAATTTTAGTTTTTTTGATCCCTGTGTTTCCACTAAGTAGATTTATTTTCAATTTGTATAATTATGTGGTCAAGAGAAAAGCAGCTTCTAATGAAGATCAGTTAATTAATTGCACATGACTGCTAAACCTTTCTGATTCATACAGAAGCAGGGAGGGTGGATTTGTTTTCCTGCATTGCAAAAAATACTGAATCTTACCAAATATTTTTGGCCTAATTTCTACTGCAAATATCTTAGTACATTTGAAAAAGGATCAAAAATAACTGCAGCACAAGTTTTGGTAGATTATTTCACTTGTAAAATGGGAAACATTTAATTTTATAAGTGAAATAATCACTATTGTTGCCTAGAACATTTCCATCAGTCTTAACAAATTATTGACTTAAAAAAAGCTCCTATATCTTGCTTAAAAGTCACTTATCAGGTAGTTTGTTGTATTTCAAGTGGGTTAACATATTTGCTCTAAAACTAGACCAAAACTACTTGGTAAGATTTAGTCTTTTTGCAGTGTATGCCTCTACTGGAGCATAAATTTACCTTCGCCTGACGTGACTTCCAGTGCATGAAAACGAGTTTATTTACTCCAAACCAGCCTGTATTTATTTACACGTAAAGCGTTCATTCAGAGAAGTCGACGTTTTCCTTTCTGATCGTTTATTGTAAGGAGTGCAGTCTGCAGAAAGTCGAGTCTAATCACCTAATGACCTCGGCGGTGCAGAGGAGCAAACGAGAGCGCGGAAGCGTCTCCTACAGAACCGAGCCTTTGACTGTAAACGACGTACCGCACGAAAAACTAATGAAGTCATGTTTGTGAATGAAATGGCCCGGTTGTCCTGAATGAAACGTTAAATTGGCGTCTCAGTCGTTAAAGCCGGTGTAGGGAGGGAGACGTGAGTCATGCAGCCTCAGGCACAATCAAAGCTTCTTGCTCCTCTATCTCCATCCATCAATCAGCGGCGGGTTTAAAGCTGGATCGCTCCAGAACAGGACGACGGACACAACTGGAGCAACAGCAAGCAGCATGAGAGTCCTGCTCCACTTTTAAACGCATCATTTGCATTTTGGGCTTTTATTACCTTCAAATAGCTTCAATTTATCTGGTTATTTTATTCTTTAATATATTAAATGCCATCAATTTAAGCCTTCACTGACAACATGCGATAATTTTATCAGTTTATTTGCATAATAAGGTCTCTTGGGAAGAGTTGGATAGTAACTAGTTACATTTACTCAATTACGTTTACTTGAGTAACTTTTTTGAAAAAATTTACTTTTGGGAGTATTTTTACTACGCTGTATTTTTATTATTATGAAGTATTTTTACTCTTACTTGAATAAAATTTCTGGATTTTCTGCCCACTGAATGAAAAATAAACATGTTTTAACCAAAAATTCACCAGACACAGACCTGCAGTTTCTGTTAAGCTTTAATGTTGCACATGCCTTTTAAGTATTTAGTAATGTACTTTACAGGTTTTGTGCTGCAGTTTCTTCCTTGCACTAAACTTTCTGCATGCATTTTTGTCGTCCTGTCCACAGATTTGTGCGCTGGCCGTTTGGCGTTTCTCTCCAGGCTGTGATCACTCGCTGCGGCTCACCAGCACCTTCAGTTCTCATTAACGACGAACCCGTGGAGAGCGTTCAGCTCTGTAAGTACCTGGGAGTTATCACTGGCAAGAAGCGGATATTTACTGAAAATTCAGATCTTAAAAAATACAGATTTTATTTATTTATTGTTTTACTGTTTTGCCAACGTTGTTGTGTGATTGTATGTTTTGTTAAACAGTTTTATTGAAGACAATGTAGTTTTAGGGCCACACAAAGAAAACAACATCATATTTTGAGAATAAAGTCTAAATAATATGAGAATAAAGTTGTAATATTATGACTTTATTCTGGTATTATTTAGGCTTTACTCTCATAGGTTTTTAGATTATTCTCATAAAACGATAGCCTTCTGCTATTATGAATATTCTCATAATATTTTCACTTTTTCTAAAAATATGATTTTATTCTCATATTATAACTTTACTCTCATAATTTTATGACTTTATCTTCAGTTTTTTTTTTTGTTCAGGCTGAAAAGTTTTGATTTTTGAAGTTCAGATTTCCAAACTTCAAAACTTTTCATCTTTTCAAATTCAGAAATTTCCAAGTTTTTCTAGAAAATTCCTGAGATTTATCTAAAATTTTCAGATATTTTCTTCTAGCAAAATTTCCACTTTTCAAACTGAGAAATTTCTTTGCCTGTTCTAGAATACTTTCTTAGATTAATGTCAAAACCTTTGAGTTTTTTCTAGTAATTTTTCAACTTTTCAAACTCAGAAATTTCCAATTTGTTCTAGAAAATCTCTTAGATTCATCTCATATTTTCAGATTTTTTTTCTAGGAAATGTTCCACTTTTAATCTCATATTTTCAGATTTTTTTTTCTAGAAAATGTTCCACTTTTAATCTCATATTTTCAGATTTTTTTTTCTAGAAAATGTTCCACTTTTAATCTCATATTTTCAGATTTTTTTTTCTAGAAAATGTTCCACTTTTAATCTCATATTTTCAGACTTTTTTGGAGGAAACGTACTCCTGTCTCTAATGGCTGCAACACGTCGTTGTGCTGCTTACCTTTTCCACGTGTTTGTCCAAAGGATCGTCACCATCCTGAAAAGAGAAACGCTCACCTTCCTCTGAAGCTCCTCCCCCTTTGCCTGACACTTCACCCAATGACACAAATATAATCAGAACTCATTTTATTTCTAATTAAATACAGTTGTTTTCCCCTTTTATAAGACCTTAGATCCTATGAAGTTCTTCTTCTGCTCACCCGCTGCACCGTGTGTCTGAGACTGGTGAGTTAACACCAACTGACAGAGAGTCTAATGAGCTCTGCCTCCAGTGTCTCCAGCAGCTATCAGCCCAAGAAGCTTCCAATCAAGCTGTTTGTCTGTCAGTCTGTGTTTGTGTTGCAGTTATACATTAATTCATCCATGTTGGATTCACCACTGCTTTGCCTCCCATTGCATCAATCAAACCTCTTTTCAAGAAACCTAATCTAGTGCTTCCATAATAAGTAATGACATATCTGACCTAACATTTTCAAGAGATTTCACCAGAAAAACTGCCATTTTTGGTCTATTTCTAGTTATTTGGTAAATATAAACCTGAGAAAACAAATCAAGGATCAGATCTGGTGGTCCTGGAGGCTCCATTCTTGCACCAGCATATATGTATATATTTTTGCTCAATTTCAAAGTCTTGTTTGAGGAACAGCAGCTTCAATAAAATGATCAGAATATAAAGAGAAAACAGTCTGATTCATTCCTTAAGTGCCTAGTGGATCTAATTAGCATCATACCTAAATTTACACTAATGAAATATACAATGTGCAATCTGCATGAAATTTAACATTTAACTGGCATCAAAGTTTTTGAACATTTGGATAGAAATTCAAGCATTTATTCAGAATGGACCTTGTTTTGCAATCCTAAAAATGTCCGGTTAGAAATGTGGCTAAAGGCCAGGAAGCACAAAAGAATTGGTGTCACCATGGATTCAGAGTTTAATTTGAACAACTAAGTCAAAGTCTATTACTAGATCAATTAATACCAACCATTAAATATCGCCAGAATAAAATGTTTTCCATCTGAACTCCAAGCAGAGAAGATGGTGGATGTCTTTATTTGCAGGAGGTGATTTTTCCTTTACATGCTGCTCACCAACACCAGGAAAATCAGATATTTTACTAAATGCTTGACCTTTGTTGTTAAATCACTGGACTGGCTGAACAAAGTGAGGCAGCATTTAGTTACTATTCTCATCAACTCTGAAACAAACTCCCTGAAAACTGAAACTTTTGTTATAGATTTGTTCATATCTATCAAATCTTCACTTTTCATGTGTTTTTAATGCGTCGTGTCTCCTACAAAACACGTTGAATTACTCTGTGAATCCTGCAGCGAAAATAAAACCTCCTTCCTTATCTTTTTTTTTTTTTCATTTGATCTTTACTGACATCAACACCCACTACTCCAGTATCGGAAAAAATAACAGCTTTATTTTTGACCTCGTATCTCACAAAGGTCATCCTATCAAAAGCTAAAAAAAAAAGAAACGTGGGTTGCTTTCAGCCTGACCCGTGATGTGGCTGTTTCTGAAAAATGAGGAAGGAAAGAAACAGAATTTACCAAAATAAAGGAAAATGATCAAAATAATCCAGGTAGTTTACTTAATTTTATAGAAAGTCTTTGTGTTGTTGAAGATAATCCTCCATGTTTGATTCCCTAAAACAGGAGAATAAAAATAATTTCCATTTTGTGCCACATTAAAATCATAAATGTTCTCAAAGGGTCAGTTATGCCAGAATGCATATTGTGTATATGTATATATTTAGTTTCCAAACTAAATAATTCACTTTCAAATTAAATATTTAGTTAGAAACAAGTATTTAGTTTGCGTGCTAAATATTTAGTTTGGAAAATAAATATTTAGTGTCAAACTAAATATTTAGTAAGCAAAAAAAATATGTGGAGCTAAATATTTAGGCTTAAATATTTAGTTTACAAACTAAATATTTAGTTTGCAAACTAAATATTTAAATATAAAGACTAAATATTTAAGTCTTTTAATATGCTAACATCCATCGCTAAATCTTTAAGTATTTCATTTATAAAAAGGGAAAAATGCCTTATTATAGTGAAATAACCTGCCAGTGGAACTATACATTTTTAATCAATATTAAATAATTATTTACCTAAAAACCAGCATCTTTTATCTTGCTGAAAAGTTATTTGTAAGTTAGTTTTGTGTCTTTTGAAGTGTACTAAGACATTTGCACAAGAAACTAGACAAAATGTTAAAATCAACACTGGTATAATATAAGCTAATTACAAATTATGCTAATGATAGCATCAATGTTACTTATAGAGCATCATAGGAATAAAGAAGCATCTGCTGTTGACATGTTGGTATGGAGGGCCCCCCCAAAAAAACTTGCTTAGGGCCCCAAAAATGCTTGGACCGGCCCTGTTTGACGGCTATTGTATGGGAGAGTTTGGGTTTGGACCTGCAGAGAAAGATGGCGGATTAAAAGTTATAGTTTTTATCAGTGAAGCTTGACTTCCAGGATTATTCTCACATCGATTTGACGTCTGCCAAGTTCTCTTGTTAGCAGCCGTCCAGCAGAAAACACCTCCAGTGGAAAGCAGAGCTTCAGCCGTCCTGCATGAACCGACCGGATCTCACATATAGGAAGGAAGTGTGTCATCCTTTCCGACTTGTCGTCGGCCCGGCGGCTCGCGCTGCGCGGATCGAGGTCGGCCGTTGACGTGGTGACTCATCACTAATTGCTGCATCTCGAGTCCCACGAGTCGTTTGAGCAGGAATAAGACCAGCGTGATTAATGAGCATCATTACTGCGCCGGTGTCACGTCGCCGCAACGCAAACTTCACCGGCCGCCGTCACAGCTAATGTCATGACTGAGTGACTCATCAGTGTAGCTGCCATGAAAACAGACATGGTTTCAAGGCTTCGGCCGCCATTTACACCCGGATGTTAAGCTGGTTCTTCTTCTTCTTTTATGTTTTTAGTGGATTATTAAGATAATGTCTGGACCAAAACTATTCGGGGTTAGTTGTTGGTGGCAGTTATTTTACTGATCTTTGTGGAGGAAACACTCCCTCTGATTGGCTGCCTTCATCAGTGTTATTATTGATCAGTGCTACTATTGATCAGTATTATTATTGGTTTGTCTGGAAACGATGTGTTATGTTTCCAGGAGTAACAGTTATGAACAACAATAAAGCTTCACAGGAAATGCAAACATCCAACAAAACATCCGTCCATCCATCCGCCCTTTTGTCCGTCCGCCGGTCCATCCATCCGTTCATTACACACAAATACACACCACACTTTTCAGATTTTGTAAGCAGATGCATTATTTTCCTTCCATCTCACAGCGATGCACTACTTTATGTTGATCTATCAGATTTAATTTTTCTGTCTCTGTTCCCTTTTTTTTTTCTTTGTTTTCACCCTTTAATCTTTTCCAAGAATTAAAATAAATGTTTCAAATAAACTGCTGGGCGTCCAACCTCCAGCAGACGTCATTTTATCTGTAATTTCCTTCTTTGTGACCCAAGACTCCAACAACTCAGCTGCTCAACTGGATGCTTAAGTTTCCATTAACAGGCGTGAAATGAACACAGACCTGGAAATTCAAACCAGAGGCTGAATTATGCAGCACAAATTGAGTTTTTTCCACGCAAAACCCCTTTTGAAAAATGTATTTAGTATTCATGGAAGCAAAACAGAAACAAGTTTGACTTGGTTATTAATAACTTGAAGCTCTTTCATGACGGATTTATCATGAGTCAGACCAGAATGTCCAAAGGTTTCCAAAAGAGAAACCATATTGGGGATTATTGATAATATTTGGATTATGACCCAAAACTGGATTTTTTTTATTTCGTCTTCTTTTGACAAAATAACTTATAAGTAACTTTCCCACAAGAAATATGAGCTTGTTTTCAGTAAATAATTTCTTAATATTGATGAAAAACAACTAGTTCCACTGGCAGATTAATTCGCTTATAGACATTTTTTTCTATTATATAAGTGAAATTATCTTCCAGTTTAACTAGAACTTTTTAATCAATATTAAGGAATTATTTACTTTAAAAAAAACTAATATTTCTTGTTGGAATTTTACTTGTAAGTTAGTTTTGTTTTATTTCGAGTGTAGTAAGATACCAGCACCAAAAACTAGATAAAAAATACTTGGTAAGATTTTGTGTTTTTGCAGTGCACTACATGTTTCACTTGTAGACTTTTCCCATATTATAAGTGAAGTAATATGAATGAATAAAAATACTTTATTGAACTTCTTCTGGATCTGACCGTGATTCTTTCTAAATTCATATGTTAAAGTTTTAAAGAGTTTCCTGTTAATAAAGATTCGTGTGGATATGAAACATAAGTCCTTTTTATTTTTTATCAATATCCCAATTTAAATTAGCGAAATGTTTCGTCTAGGTGTGAGATGAGTTTCTATATTTCTCCTAAAGGTTTGCAGAATCTTCTCTGTATTATTTGAACCTTTTCTTCCTTCTGTCTGAAAGATGAACTGAACGTGGCGTTCTGCAGCCTGCAGGCTCGTCTCGTCCAGCTGACCTCCCTTGTCTCCTCTAGTTGCCAGTTATGGCTCTGAAAAGCCTGAAATATTTCTGCCGGTATTGATTTCCTTTGGTTCTTTTGACTGGCAACCGATGGCTTCGTATCTGCGGACAATCTCAGAAACGGCAGATTGGAATTGATTTAATTCCCAGTTGAGTCGGAGCGAAGTTCGGACATCTCAGGATTCATTGGTTTATTTGTACAGATTGAACTGATTAACCTGCAGCAGTCATTCATCTGTTTTTCATCGACAAAATTATTTATTCATATACCTAATAAATACTGAATAAGTTTAAACGTTAGATTTGTCTCCTAATTGCTTAATTTATAACGTTCTCTGGGGAAAAAACTGCAACTCCTAATAGGTTGCTGTAAAATGTATCAACAATGATCTGTGGATTCAGTAATGATGGTGTGTTTTCTAATGAAATGCTCTTCATTTCAAACACGGAGTAGAAAAATGAAAAGGATCCATTTTGAACCTTAAAGCTTTACAAAACAAAAGCTGTCAAAAAAAAAAATGGCAGATTTCTTCAAACCCTTTTGATAATTTAATTGATTTTCATTTATGTTTATTTCATTTCTTCGTGTTTAGTTTCTTGGTTTATGTGTATTTGGATTTATTAGTTTATTTAGTCTTAGTCTGCGGTTTGTAGCGCAGCTGAGCTTCGTCTGCAGACGTTACAGTTAATCCCAAAATTGTATTTATTTTACAGACTTATATGGAGAAATCTGTAAAGAACAGAAGACTATAAGTGTAATAAGGAATGGGAACAAAATAATCTGTGGTTTCAATCTGTCAGCTTGAAGCTTTTTACTTTATGCTCTCAGGAGTTTTCAGTTGGACTCAGAGGTGAGGATGATTTATCTCAGCTGTTTAAATGAAGCCTAATGATAAATAAGTAATATGCTTTTGAATAAAAATGCATTGTAGTATCGTATTAGTTTTTAAATTTGCCTTTAGTCTGGCGACTCAACTGATGAAAGACATATCTGACAGATTCCTTTTGGGTGGACAAAGCTGTCAGTGAGTCCTTACTGCTGTGGCTGTTAAGGTAAACACGTTTTTGGACTGTATGTGAACGCTGCAGAGAAAACACTGGAAAGGCGAAGCATCATCTTGTGCAATTATTGAAAAGAAGATTTCCTGAAAGAATTCATACAACAGCCTTAACTTTGCTGGTTTTGTTAAATGCTACCTAAAGATGTGCCCTATTTGAGAACCTCACATTTCCTTTAAATGTTAAAAGCCACTTGTTACGAAAGCGAAACACTCCCACTCTGTTAAAAACAGCATAAAAGTATGTTTGTTTGTTTTTTCTGTAGGTTTGCTTGCGCATAAGACTGCAGGCGGGCGTATTTTTGTATTTCTGGACACAAACGTTTTATGCAGAGAAGCAGCAGGGACGAGGAAAAAAATTCCTCTCATTGCTGGGAAAAAATGTCACTGCAGTTTCTGCACACTGCAATTACACAAGGATGAACAGTGTGCATTATTTAAGGACAAATGTTCACCGTGTAGGCAGACAGAAGCGAAAAGGTCCCAAACCCGCAACCCTTAATTACCTCACAATGACGCACAGGGCTGACAGAGCGAAACGTTATTTACTCCTCCTTTGTCCCCCTGGATTCAAAAGCAATGGGTGGAGTTCAGCACTTTTCCTCCAAAAGGAGTTTATTGTTCATAGAAAGTCAATTATTTCTCTGCTCTTAAAATTCCTAGCCTTTAAAGCTGAAATATTAATCCCAGTGACGGAGGATCAAAGCTGCCTCATCATCTGTTTAACAGGCTTGAAATGCTCTGCAGAAACATCCTGAGTCCCCATCGCGCCTGGCAGCCTTTAAAGAACTTATGATTTATTGGTGAGGAGTGACACGCTATGCAATAATTATCTCCTCAACCCACTCAGGTCTGCAATAGATACCTCTCAACACGTTAACGCAACAGAACATGTCAAATAACGAGACTTTAATGACAGTGAGACTCGTATCAAAGGATTTCCTTCCTTCTGCAGCTGACTGGGTGTGTAAAATATTCTGATTGAGGACAAATAATGGAAGAAAAAGTGGCAAAATTTGCTGTGATCACATTTTTAATTGCATATTAATATTTTTATTTTAAGGATGACTGTCTCTTTCTGCTCCAGAACCAGACTGATGGATGCTGCAGCTGCAGTTAGAGCTCAAACAGAAAGCTGCTCTCTGCTGATAATTGTGTGAACAGAAAAGCCGCGTGCCTCCTGCTGGGTTCAAAAACCTCGTCACACCTGGATTCACTGCGGATGAACGACCAGGACCAAACACAAAAAAAAAAACAGGCAGGTTTTTATGTACGCTTACAATCATTATCATTTTATGCTGAATTATTTTCCTGCTTAATCAGATTTTTAATCTTATTGGGATTTTTCAAGGATTATTTTGAGTTTTTGTGAAAACAGGATTGTGTGGAGTAATCAGAAGCAGTCAGTATCTTACATACGACAAACATGGAGGTCGCGGTGGGTTCAACTTGAAGGATGACTGTCTCTTTCTCATGTAACATCACACCTCTGCAAACTTTGTAACTGACAGCCATGTTGGCTGTCAGTTGCTATGGAGTTGCTGTGACAACAACTAACAAGCTTAGAACTAGCTCTTGCCTTGTTCCTATCTAACCTATAAATAACATAAAAGCCTGAGTTCAGGCCATATTTCGTTGTTCTTCTTGTTGTGGATTTTATTATTATTATTATTGTAATGAGTCGCGGAAGCTGCGCGCTCCGCAGTGATCTCTGCACGGCGCGCGCAGCACTGGACGCGGTGCGCGCGCAGCAGCGTGTTTATCTCCGGCTTTGTGTCCAGACTGAAGAGCAGCAGCTGTTTCCACATGGAGAGGATATTTATCAAAGCTGAAACCCGGAGTCAGCTTTTCCTCCGTCTGATGAAAGGAGGATTTCACCTCCTCGGAGGGGAAACGTATAGACACAGCAAAATATACAGATAAATATATATATTTAAAAATAAATAAGAGCCTGGTTATAGTTAAGCTGAGCGCAGGTTCTGCTTTTTTAATGCGGCTCTTCAAACTCTAATCTGAGTTCGGGAAACTCGTAAAACATGCCGACTCAGTAAAAGCGGGGAAACTTTGAGAGCACAGCAGGGCTTTGCTTTGAGCTTCATCCTCCTAAATGTGTCTCACGGTTGTTTCTGACGAACAACCAAGTTTTCTTTCACCTGAGCAGCGAAAGGTCGAGGAGAAACTGCAATATTTCCTCAGCTAGACGCCCGAAATGTCAGGGCAGCTGGAAGAAATACGGCTCAGAGTCACTCATCCTTTATTTGATACTCCTAAATTATTCACATCATTATTGAGTCACTGCACCATAAAATACACCAGTATAAAACAGCTCATCTTTAAACATATTGTTCATCCTTAACCAACGCAGATACATGCATAAATGCACTGTAAAACCTAACATTCTAGTTGTCACAACGTTTAGCTGCTCAATTCATTTGAGGAAACCGATTACAAGGAGATTTCTGAGATTGAAAACTGGAGAAATTACTAGAAAAAAAACCCCGGAATTTTGAGATTGATGGAAAAAAACAAAAACAACATGGAAACGTCTGAGTTTCAAAACCCAACAATTTTGTTTGAAAAAAAAAGCTGAAATTTTGATATCAATCTCAGATGTCGTTTTTTTTTTTTTTTTTTTAGGAAAAACCTGGAAATGTCCGAGTTTGAAAGTAAAGTCTAGATAAAAGTTTGAGAAATGTGGAAATTAATCGTTCATTTTTGACTTTGCAAAATTTCTTTTTTTTTTTGTGAATTTTTGACTTTCCCAACTCATAAATTTCCAAGTATTTTTTCTAGAAAATTTCTGAGATTAGTCTCAAAAAGAACCTCGGAAGTTTCCAAATTTTTGACATTTTGGAAATTTCAAATTTTAAGTAATTTTTGACTTTGTAAATTGGGTTTTTTTTAATTATTTTTCTGAGATTAATCTAAAAATTTAAGTTTTTGTTTCTTTTTTAGAAAATTTTTGGCTTCCAGTTTTTTTCTCGAAAATTTTTGAAATGAATTTCAAAATTTCTGGCTTTTTTTCTTGCAAAGGTTTGACTCCTTTCAAGGTCTTTCTCTGGGATATTTAAGAGATTTATCTCAGAAAAAATCTCAGAAACTTTCTGAGATTAATCTGAAAGTTTGAGATTTTTGGCAGAAATATTCTCTGTTTTCTATGTGGCTCTAATACTCATGTGGTCCCTTCAGTTATGGGGCCGATATGCAAAAGCAGCAGGATGCTGAGTTTGTAAAAGTCGTTCATTCATCGGGAATCATTAAAACCATCTTTCACACCAACACATAAAACCAAAATAAGACGCTGTTCAACAAGCATCCAAAACCAATCACAGGCCCTGAATAATTAATCCCGGATGGCGGCTGGTGTAATGAGGACATTCGTCACCCGCTGCCGGACCTGAGGAAGTATTTCTGTTCGACACTCAAAGCTAATGTCCCAACTGAGAGCTGCTTCAGCTCCCCGTTACCCTCTGACAAAAGCCTCACCTGCGTCCAGGTGAGGTCCAAACACAAACTGCAGCCCTGAAAGACGCCCGTCGTTATTCAGCCGCTGCTTTGACATTAAAAATATGTCGATAAAAAGCTTTGAGAGGAAACGCGTTGGTCACTTCCTTTGCCCTTTCATGGAGCCGAAGTTGCCATGGTAACCTGTGCCTTTGTTTTGGGGTGTGAGAAGGAAAAGGTTTTATTTTGCTGCTTACATTTCTGCATTTCCATGTGTCTGTATTAAGAACATAACCTGAGGTCTGACTCAGTCCGGAGCAGGGTCTGGTTTTAGGTCGTGTGGGTTTTTTTTATTTTAATCCTGCGCAGAGATAAACCTGAAACTCTTTTTATCATTTTTATTACGTTTCCTCCAGATACAGTTACAAAAACCTGGAATTCATTGCACTTCTATGCAAAAAAGTAAGATTTATCGTTGAGCCAATTTACCAATTTTAAACATAAACATTAAAATGAACCTTTGCTGAAAGATGTTTTATCTTAACACCGATTCTTTCTGTGATCTTTCTCCTTTTAACAGCTGATTGTGATTTTGAATTCAAGTCAAATGGGACATTTAGTAAAAGACAGATAAATAGACAGACTGTAAAAACAAAATCTTACTAAGTATTTTTGTCTAGTTTCTAGTACAAATATTTCTAATATGCTTACAAAAAAAAAGACTAAGATAACTCACAAGTAACTTTTTAGAACGGTCTAGGAGGCTTGTTTTTATTTTCAGTAAATAATTCCTTAGTATTGATTATAAAAAGTAGTTCTACTGGCAGATTATTTCACTTAGGACAAGACATTTTTCCCACGTTACACGTAAAATAATCTGCCAATAAAACTAGCAGTTTTCATTAACATGAAGAAGTTAATGACTTTAAACCAGCCCCTATTTCTTGCTGAAAAGTTACTTGTTAGTTTTGTTTTATTTGTCTTCCGTATGATACTGAATTTGCTTCTCAAAGATTTATTATAAAACTGTTTCTAAATATGTAGAGATAGACAGAGAAAAAGAAATGTATAAGAAAAAATATTTTTTTAAAATTCTTGACCAAATAGCAACTGACCATTTCAGGTTTAATCAGGTACATTTTATTATTATTTCTTTTATTGTTGTGAAATGTATCATTTCTGTTCTGTCAAAATGAGAACATAAAATGTAACAGTTTCTTCCAAAAGATGTAATTAAAAAAGAGCTTCAAAGTTTCACATTTTTTAGGTCAAAGAGTCGTTAAGGTTTGTGTCTAATGTGATTTCTGTTTCAGGATAAAAGCTAAAATCAACCCTCTGCTGGGATCCTGGATCCGATCTCAACCTCTGACGTCAGCGTTAATGGGTGAACTGGTGTTTTAACTGGGCCTTCATTGGTGGAGTCACCCGCTGCGGCGCGCCATGTTTTCCTGCTGCTTGTTTTCCTCCACATTTCTGTTGACGATCAGCCAACTTTACCAAACGTTTCTTGAAGAAACAGCGCCATCTTCTGGTCGGAATGAGTAGTTGATGCCTTAAATAAAAAGGAAAACATTCATTTTTTTTTTATTGTTGTTGTTTTTGCGCATCCGTCTGGTTTGATCTGAATATGAAAGTTTAAAAGCCTTGAGTTATATTTAAATTAATGGACTCCCAGCATTCATAATGAAAACACAGAAGCTCATTTTGCGTTTTGCCCGGAGTCGAGCGTGATGGATCTGTTTCATAAGCTCAGGGTCGCTGGTGAGACGGACATATTTTACATATTTAAAGCTAAGTGCCAAACAGACGCAACACGAGTTGTTCTGGGAGATTCAAACCCATTAAAAAAGCGAAACAAATCTGCGCAAAAACACTTCAGACTTCGTTTATAAAACATCCCCCCAGAGGACGGGTCGCTGCAGAACTTCTCTTCTAATTCATCTTTGAAACAAAAGTTTTCAGAGTGAAATGAGTTTTACTGTAAAGTGAGGAAATATTTAATTAGTTATCAAAGTAACAAACTGGATGTTTCTGATGAGCTTAACGGTTTTGATCAACTTCCGATGAAGACAGAAGAGTTTCTGTTGTCATTCATCTCAGACTGGAATACAAAAGAATCTAACCTTTGATTTGAGAAAAGACAATCCAATATCCAGGAAGAACAGTTTTTAACAAAGTCACTCATCCAGTCCTTCCGATGTAACTGAAGTTATATTTTGATTTAAACTTCACTATCTGCAGTTTTCAGAAAGATAAATGAATAAAATTGGAAAGAGGAGAGAACCTTCAATTTGATAAAATTATCTCCAAACACTCATAAGCTGCGTTTCCATTACAAATGTACACGAAAAAACGGTTTTGATAATCCACAAATTGTGGGGGGGGGAAAAAAGGATAATTTTGCATTTGCTGTGTTTCCATTAACTAAGAAATGAAATTAAAATCATACTTGAGTAAGTTTGTTCACGCAATAAGTCATTAAAACATGTTGCAACATCATCCTCCAACTACTTCCTGTCGTCTTCTTTGCCGCTTCCGCCAGTAGCAACACCGGGTTGTTGGTTATGTGGCTCAAGTGATGTGAAAAACGTTGCTGGTTTGCAAAATACACAAATTTCGATGCGGCCAAATGACCGCCTCATCCTACCAAACAACGGGTCAGTGGAAACGCAGGCAGTGTTAGAGAACGGCAACAGAAAGAGGCATCTTGGGGCCACCAGGTCTCCATGGCAACCAGCTGCTGGCTACATGGTGGTCTGAGTGGCATGCTGGGAAAATGAAAAACATCTCCAGTCCAACCATAACAAATGTATTTATGTGGAGTTTCTAAGCCCTGTTGGGACTGCAGCTGGAACCTGGTGGAGAGAAAGTTCACCTGACAGAATCAGCTATTTTTAAATCACCACTAAATATTTTAGGCTGAAGTCGCTTTAAAGGGGCAGTAATACGTGTTTTCCATTCATATAATGCCATTTTACAGTGTAATCAGGTCACCTTCAGTCATTATAAAAATTCTATAAATGTTAAAAATTATGAAAAAAGAAATTTTACTGCCTAACTTAGCATCTTGAAATTGGGCCTCTGTCTCTTTAAGAAGCTCCCGGTCTTTCTGAAACTCTACCTTCAGAAAGAGTTTCTGAAGGTAGAGTTAATCCTTAAACAATGTTTTTACCAGTGTTTCACTGAGAAGCAGCTCCCATAATGACCTCAGCAGTACCACCAGATGTTTGCTAATTGCTGCTGGCTAGTCTGAAGGCGCTGAGAAGTGGAGTAGCTGGACCTTGAAGGCGAAGCTGCGTCCAACCAGGCCAGGAAACAATCAAGGCAACAATCCAGGCCTGTTTTTGACAGTGGAATAACATCATGTTATGACGAAAGCTCAAAAAGGTTCATTTTACATCATACTGTCCCTTTACTTTTTAGTTCTGGAGTGAGTTGACAGCAGCACTGTAGCCGTTTTTATGAGAATTGTGTTTATTGGAAGAGAATAAAAATGTATTTTTTGCAGATTTCTGAAGCAGTCTTCAAGTTCACAAAGTTTTGGGTTCTGCATGCGCCGAGCTGCTGAGGTCCAGGGGGCTTTAAACTGTAACTTTGACTCGTCATATTTAAGTTTGCAATGTGTTGAGTTGAACACACAGATGTGTGACGAGTCTTGTGACAGCCTTTGAAATATTTGAAAAGGAACTTTCATCCGTCGAAATGTAATTGAAGATATCTTAAATTGTTATTTTTATTACCATGTAAATTCAGATATCTTAAATTGTTATTCAGGATTGTCAAATTGTAGTTGTGTCTTGTCAAAACTCAGTAGAATATAATTATGCAAACTGATTTTATGTTAAAACGGCTTGCCATAGAGTCAGTTATGGACCGATGAGGTCACAAAGAATTCCAGATTTTCTTTCCAGCTTGATTTCATGACAAAAACACACTTAATGATTGGTTAAATGATCTTTAAATGATCTCTATGGACTCACGTTTCTGAAGTTAAATCCGAACCAAAACCTGAAAAAGAAGTTTGTTGTAAGAAATGAAAGAAAGGGAAGCTGCTGGTGTGCATGTTGACTTGTGGGTTTATTGGACAGGAAGCATCTGGACGCTTCCGGCCGCTGTCAGGAGCGGGAAACACATGCTAGTCCTCAGGCAGCAGCAGCAGCAGCAGCAGCGGCGCACAGAGGAAGACAAATGACGGCGGATGTGGAGGGTAATTGGGCGACCGGGCTGGAAGCTGAAGGATGTTCGGCCCTGCAGGAAGTGAGGAGGAACAAACGCTCCTCAGATGCATTTCAGCAGGTAGGAGTTGCAGTTGGCGCCTCTTCCGCAGTCGCAGAGCTTCCCGATGCGAGGGCCGAACTTCACGGCACAGCGGCCCCCCGTCCCGCACTGAGGGGGACAGACAGGCGGTGATGCTTCCCAAATCCAGTCAGAACTAAATGTTTAAAGCTGCAGCATCTAACTGTTACGAAAATATGTTTTTTTTCGTCCATACTTATTGGTGTATGAGGGCTGTTGTAGATGGAAAAAAGGAGTACATTTCCACCAATAAACTCAGAAATTTTGAGATTAATCTCAGAAAAAAAAATTATTGACAAATATTTCAAATTTTGAAACTAATATTTCAGAGATTAGTCTAAAAAATTCAGTTTCTCATAGCAGTTATTCAACTTTTATTTCCAGTTTTTTGTTCTAGAAAATTTCTGAGCTTTTTTTTTAAGGGGATTTTAAACTTTTTTCAAACTCAGATATTTACTTGTTTCTTCTAGAAAATTTCTAATCTGCCAAAGAAAAAATGATTTCCTCCATCTCCTTCCTGAATTACTATCTGCATTGCTCCCTGTCAAAATCAACCAATCAACACTAGGAGGCGGGTCTTAGCGCTGTCAATCAACCTACTGTATGCTGTTCAATGTGCTAACTTACCATTGCAGGAAAACTGTTTATCTGCCGTCATCAGTGGCTAACTAGCCTTAGCATATGTAGCAGGCTATGCTATGGTGAACCAGCTGTAGCAAAAGAGTGATTGGCAGCACTAAGACCTGCCTCCTGGCTCTGATTGGCTGTCAATAACAGTGCCGTGTTTTTACAGGTAACAATGAGAATTTTAACAATTATGTAAAAACATTATTTTATAAAAGTTACATACTGCAGCGTTAATGAAGCCTGATGTCATTTCTGTCTATTATTTCAGCCTTTGATTAAACTTTCAAATGTTTTTCGTCTGAATAAACTGAAAGCATAAATCAGAGTCAGAAGAGGGAAAATCAGCTGAACATTTTTCATCAGAATAATTAGATCCCGCTCATTAGCTCAAACTGAGTATGCAGTTCCAACGTTAATTGATTTTCTGAGAGGCTTTCATGGCCTGAACTCAGGCTTTAATCTTTATTTGAGCCATAATTACAGAGGATTGTTATCTTTTAATTAGTGGCAGCAGGTTTGCTTTTCAACGGGCTTTTAATGAACAACGAGCAGAAAGATGTCTGCAGCCCAGAATAATGACTCAGCAGACGTTATAAATGAGTGAGTGGAGCTTTAAAATCAGCTGCGTTGCATCAGTTTAAAGCAGGAAGCGGCGCTCACCAGCGGGATGCTGCCTCGTTTCTCTGTGGAAGGAACCCGGCCGCGGATCCGACCCAGCAGAACCTCCAGAGCTTCCACCTGCAAAAACAGCAACAAAAAGTTTTTAAAAAATGTATTTACCTGTAGAAGAGAAGAAAAATGTAAAAGATGTTACAGATTTGTTGTAAATTGAAACATTTTGACTCATTAACTCATTTGGTATAAATCTGCTGCACAAAACACTGACATTCATTACTGTGCAAAAGTTTTTATTGCTATATATATATTTCTCTGCATTTTTGTATTTTGTAGGAATATGTTATATTTCATGTTAAAAAGTTACATATTTTAGACAAATGTGTCTTGTTTCGGTTTTTCTTGTTTTCTTTTCAATCTTATGACAAATTATTCATTATTATTCGTCTCTTATATATTCTTTGTTTGGAAGTTTTTTCTCGTTTTTATTGATTTATTAAATAGATATTCACAGATTTTCTCCACAGTGTGATGACATGATGCCTGGTCACTTCAGCCGTTACTGAAGAGTTATTAGTTTAATCTGTTTCTTAATGGACCTCAGGTTTGGGGTGTCAGCAGAATCATGCTTTATTATATCTTATTCAGATTGTGAAGTAAATATTCGTCATCCTATCCGCAATGCGCCTTTGGTCATTTTGCAGCCGGTTGCTGTTTTCATACTGACAGTTTTTTATTAAAAACAAGAAGCTTGATGCAGCCAGAGAAACCAGAGCAAATAAAATGATAAAACTATCCATCAGATCAGTTTGAAAGATAAAGTTTCATTGTAAATATATAAAGAATTAAAATATATTTATGCAAAATGTGGATTTTGTCATAGAAAGCAGCTTGGAGAAATCAACAACTCTGAAAATGGGATTCCAAATAAACAATACTAATAATAATTTAACAAATTTCACGTCAAATCACTTAAAAGAACATTTTACCAGGTATTTTTTTTGTCTTGCTTCTAGTACAAATAAAACACAAAACTAACCTCTCAGCAAGAAACAGGATCTTGTTTTAAGTTAATAATTTGTTAATATTAATTAAAAGAAACAGTTCAACTGGCAGATTATTTAACTTATATCACAACATTTTTCCCATGTTATAAAGAAATTAATCTGCCAGAGGATCTATTACTTTTTCATCAATATTAAATTTAATTTAATTATTGACTTAAAACAAGCTACTACTTATTGTTGAAAACTTACTTGTAAGTTAGTTTTATCTGGTTTTAAGTGAACTAAGATGTTTCTGCACTAGAAACTAGACAAGACATATTTGGTGAGATTTTGTGTTTTTGCAGTGTAAATAAATATTTGTGACATTTATTTTCTTATGCAATTGTTTAGCTATGAGATCGTGCAGCTGAAATGCAGCCTGACAGAGGAGCGGAGCAGCATTTCTGAAAAATAGGACAATAAATAAAAATCCAGCAACGTTTGCACTTCACACTCATCACATTCTGGTTTATTAGAGTCAGTTTGTTTGAAAAACAGCTGCAATATTACACCCACTGCAAAACCACAAAATCTCACCAAGTACTTTTGGTTTAGTTTCTAGTGCAAATATCTCATGAAATAATAAATAAAAAAAGTAACTCATAAATTATTTTTCAGGAAGATACAGGAGCTTGTTTTAAGTAAGCAACGCCTTTAAAAAGTGGCAGATTATTTTACGTATAACATCCAAAAATATCATGTTCCAAATGAGATGATCTGCCAGAGGAACTATGATTTATTATTTAATATTTGGTGATTTTGGAGTCACTGACCAGGTCTCGGTCTGCAGCTGGGTCCAGTTTCTCCTCCTGGAAGTCGTCCGGTGGCGCCTGGCCGTGACACCGGGCCGACAGCAGGCTGAGGAGCAGCAGAGCCTGGAGCAACCCGGAGCTGTCCATGGTGCTGGAGGAGGAGGACGAGGAGGAGGAGGAGGAGGAGGAGGAGGAGGAGGAAGGCTGCAGATCAGATGGAGGAACGGAGGGACCCGACCGCTTCAACAGCAGAACCTCTCTCTCTCGTTTTATGCAGAATAGTGAAGCTCCGCCTGGGAGAGGCCAAAAGGAAAGACAGACTCCAACACTGCAAAAACACAAAATGCTACCAAGTAACTTTGGTTCAGCTTCTAGTGCGAAAATCTTATTGCAGTTGAAATAAGATTTTAGCTCTGTCGTTAAATCAAGTTTTTATTACCTGCGGATTTTAGCAAAAGTTAAATCTTATTTTTGTTTTAAGGACTTTGAAGGACTTGTTCATGCCTTCATTACAACTCGTTTGGATTATTGCAATTCATTATATAGAGGCATGGACAAATCACAGATGCAGCGACTTCAAATGATCCAGAACGCAGCAGCTCGGCTTCTTACAGGAATCCGGAAGCGTGACCACATAAGGCCTATACTGGCATCTTTACACTGGTTGCCCGT
>CAEGAE010003698.1:0-55823 GCA_903067095.1 Girardinus metallicus
GAGTGAGGTATCTCACCAGATCACCCTCCTTGCCTGGAGCGAGGAAGAGGTGTGCTTAAAAGACTGAAGAACGCTTGCGTGACGTCAGGCATTTATACTAGGAGGAAGTTCCTCCTCCTGGAGCCGACGTCACTCCTACCGGCCAGTCAGGACTGGCGTAATGTAATAGAGCTTCTGGGGGACAGGCGCTGGGGGCGTGTCCCATAGTGAGATACCTCACTCATGTTTCAGAGAACCGGGGTTAATTCCTTAACCTAAAGTTCTCTGTAAATCGACCTCTGCTTATCTTCAACCTGCTTTCACAGTCATCTGGTTTCGGATTTTACATTTTCACGCTGCTACATCACATGGCGACCTGTTCTTACTCTGTCGGTAGTTTTGTCAACTGGTTAAGGCAATGAAGGAGCAGGCAGAGAATACAGTCCTTGTTTATTCTAATCTTTCCAATTTACCTCCTTTTATAGAGCCTTTGGTTTATGATTGCAGGATACAAACAAAACTGTAGTTTGTTAACGTGGTTCAGATTTTTTTTTTGCCAGGCCTCTTTGACAGTTAGCTCTATTTACTGATAGCAGGGACATTAACGTTGTTCTGTGTATGGCTTTTGGCACTTCTTCCTCCTCTATTTTAAGTGTAAACATTGGTTGTGCTCTTTTTCCACTAAATAGACCTGATCTAGCAGTTGGTCAAGGGAAATTTGAATTTAGGCATCAGCTCCTGCTTTAGCCTGGCTAAGTAATGGTCTCCAATATGCATAGTTCTTTCTTTCTTTCTTTTTTTTTTTTTTTTTTTTACAATTTTTATTCCTTTTTGCAAACTGGGACTGTTTCAGTGGATGTTTGCATATTGGAATCAGCAACGAAGGTAACATATGCCGATGATGGAGAAATGATGCAGACTGTAGAAGAGTATGGAGTGCCATTGGATTAAACCATGAAGTTCTGCTTGTGTTTTGGACCAATCACCTCGGCCAGTTTGGCAAAAGAGTATAATTGATCTTCAAATGTCTTAAATCTAGAGGTTTGCTCACCTGGATTAACAGGTAATTCTAGTGCTAACTGCTACATCCAGAATTAGGATTATTCATGGAGGACTTGCAGTAAAATATCCAATTTACTGAAGTAATGGGAAATTCTGTCTGCTTTGGTTCTTGACCCAACTTTCTTTTCCTCTTAAGAAACGTGTGCTTTACAAAAGATAACATTTTTGGAGAATAAAAATAAGACACTATGCTATAGATTGAAAAAAATACAGTTAAACTTTTTTAAACACACTAGAACTAAAGCTCAGCGTTAATGTAAGTGTAGTATATTGACCACTAGAGGGTACTATTACACTTGTTTTAGCGCTTATTACCAGTGTAGAGTGGATGAATGTGTTGCAGAAATAATGAATTTCAATACATTATAGACTGAAAGATCTCATAAATCAGCACACTATGACTCAATAATAATAGAAAACATTCCAGAAAGGATCAGACACAAAACCACTGACCTCTAACAGTCTGGAAAGGGTCACGGAAACAGAAAGGTGGAACTTGTTGTCTTAGCAACATCAGTGGCATATCTAATGTGGTTTTAAAGCTAAAATTTTACAGGTCGTCAAATTTCTTTCAGGTATGAAAGCTCTTTTTTTTCCAAACAGTGACCTATCTCAATGCAATTTGCTTTATTCTCCTTGTTCTTTTGCTTTAAACCGGTTTTCTCTCCCTGTGGAACATTCAGTAAAATCTGCATTTTGTGCACTTCAGCAGACTGTGAAGGAGAAGCAGTGTGTGACAGGTGAATGGGCTGGTGTGGCAGTCATGTTGTTTGTGAGGCTGCATCAGAGCTCCTCCCTGGTGTGGGTCTCTGCAGCCTGCACAACAACAGGCTGTTGCTCACCTCGGACCATCTGCTCTGGAGTTTATGATTCATGACTGTGTCATGTGAGCTCATTACTTTTTAGTGACGTGGGTGTTTTTTGGGAAACAGAAACGGTCATTAAGGGGAAAGTTGGGTTATGGTCCCGTTTTAGTTTTGACTCTTAGATAAATGATGGCTGTTTTGCTGACAGGCTGAATGGCTACTTTTACGTCACATTAAACAAGAACAAATTTCAAATTTTCAGTGCAAAAATCTGAAACTTAGGCTAAAAGGCAGTCAGTAAAAGTATTTGTGGCTGCTCCATTGTTCTGTTTTTGCTTTTTTTTTTGTTACTTTTAGATGTTTTAGATCTTAAAAAATTAACATTGGATAAAGATAACCTGAGACAATACAAAAAGCAGTTTTGAATTTATTAACTGAGGGAAAAAAGCAACGTGAAAATTGCACCCTAAACTTAAAAACTGGTTGTACAACCTTAAGTGGCAACAGTTGGAGATAATTGGCAGCGAGTCTTTAACCACTGAGGAATTTTTAATTTCTCTCTGCTATGCAGAAATTTTTTATTCAACAACATTTCATGTATGAACAGCAAATTGAAGTTGGTTGCTTGAATTAAATCATAATTTGAAAATGAATGAATGAATATTCATTTATCACACATTTCAGCATAAATGTTGTTCTGTGTATGACTTTGGAAATGACTTTCCAAAGTCAATTGTTGACTTTGGAAATGTACGGGGGGCAATTGTTTTTTTTTTTTTACAACACCTTGAAAATGACACAAAATTCTGTTTAATCTATCATCTGAAATTTTTTTACAAACCTACCAAGGAGGGTGTTTTTGTGTAAAAAGAAAAATCTTTCTTGCAACGAGACTCCTTTGTCCAGATGTATGAAGAATCGAGCGGACTGTCGTCACATGAAGAATACGATTGGCAGTTTTTTAAAATTTAGGTAAGGTTGTGCAGGATATGTTAAAGGATATGTGGAAAAAGTTCTGAAATAATTTGTCAAAGTTTAAAATATGTATTTGTAGACACTTGGGAAACACTGTAGTTGTCAGCCTTGAAATCTGTCAAGATGATTCCCTTTCCCTGCTAATTTATTTCCAGTATTAACAAACCCCAGCAAGCCTTGGTCACCAGATGCTCATTTACAACTGGGAGGCTTCTCACTGACCTCGCAGGAAGCATTAGATAACAAAAACAGCTGATATAAATATCTCATTATCAGTGCGTGACAATACCTGCTGAATTAAAACTGAAGCGCAGGTTCAGTTTTAAGCTGTTTCCAGGGCAGCTTTTAACTGTCTGTGTCAGAGATGAAGAAACTGCAACAACCAACCAAATAAAAACATGACTGTCAATACGGGCTTTGTTCTCCCCTTAGTGTATTCATTTGAAAATAGATGGTTGGGGGCTTCCACCATGTAGCCCCGTCCCGGTGGACTCTGCTTCTCATATAACTTTATGGCTCGCTGCACTTTCTGTTAGATAGAATGCATTTATGATTGGAAAACACACACACACACACACCCACCCACACACACCCACACAAACACGGTTTCCAGTGTTGTGTTCTGGGTTTGCTTTCAGGTCCTTGAACTTTACCTCAGCATCATAAATAATGGCCTTATGAACACTAAAACTAAAATTCATCCAGCAATATGGTGTTCTCAGTCAGTGGTTACAGGCGGCAGAGATTTTATGAATTTATGGCATCCTGATGATAAAGATTATTGAGGAAAAGTAATCTATCAGTAACTGAGCTGATCTTCTGGAAGGCAGCAGTGGTTGATCTGAAGCTTAAGAATTTGACCATGAAGTGGACAAGAGTGGCCCTTGTTGCTCTGGTTCTGCTGGTAACTCTGGGATCGTCAAGAGCCAAGGGTAAGGCCAAAAAGATATGTTATTATTCAACTCACTATTGTCTCTGATCTGATTTATGGCATCCTGATGTGGTTTCTCACCAGACTTTCTTGTCCTCACTTTGGCTACTCCACACACTCTTTACAGTTGTTTTATAGATATTTTTCAGTTCTTTCCGAAACTGCCCTGAAAACTTAAAATATTAATTTGTTTACAACCTTTTCAGCTTCTCTTCAGTCTGCCGTTCCAAACATGGGCAAAGGAACTCAGTTTCATTTCTATTCACACTTTTAGTGATTTAATAATGATTTGAGGTATGAGGTATGCTTTTTGCCAATTGTTAGCCTCAAAAATGGCAGCCTCGATTACAGTTTTCCTGCAGTTTTCACACTGGCAGCCGGTTGGGGGTGAGTGTATCTGTATGCACGGTGAGACAGAAATGTTTGAAAAATGGCCTTATGACAAGGCCATTTTAGTACAACAATTGTACTAAATTCTGCTGAAAGCACAAGGATACACAGAAGCAGTAGGAGTTTGGGACATTTGGCCCAGCATTCGACATAAGAAAAACTGAGTGTTACTATGAGTCCTGATACATGAAGCATCCTGACATAATTCAAGAACATGGTCATGAATAAGAAATTAGATCAAAACTTTATCCAGGAGCAACTTCTACCAAAAACCCAGAGACAAATTTGTTGATGATCTGCAAAATATGTTCAGGCAAGATCAGTCAGATGAGCAGAACCCCACAAACCTTGATCACCTTCAAGCACTAAGAACAGATCACCACAAGTCAGGATTTGACACAAAGAAAGAGTAACCTGCAGCAATGATGGAGGAGTCAATGCTGTAAATATTAACTCTTTGCATAAATTTGAAATATTTACTCAAAACCTTAAAGAAGTATGAAGTTTAAATTTAAATTCATTAAAAAAGCCAAACACAGAATACGTTTGTCTACCAAGGCTGTCTGTGTGAGGCTTTTCCTATGTTCAGGAAATGAGAAACACCCCGCATGTGCCAGCAGCACAGGGCAAATACTGACATTGGATTGGCTCGCATTCTGGACCAAGCTCTGTACCACGCTCTGGATCTCTTTCTGCATTGCTAGCAACATCCTGTATTTTGATCAGAAATTATAATTTAAACTATTAATTATATTTAGAGATTCCACTTTATATCTAGTAAGAATCATCCAGTCTTACATGAACTCATGTCTTGGTCCTGGTGAGAATGTTTTAATTTGGAGCAGTTTGCAGAAGTGCAAAATAAACAGAACATTTCTGCAACATTTGAAAGTTCAATAATTAGCTTTTTACAATTTTATTCTTCACAGTGTTTTAAGGCTTAATTTGAATATTAAATGACAGATGATTCAGGCAGATGACAGACTCATTTTCTTACCCTTCAATGTTTTTCAGGTCCCACATTCCTTCTCATCCTTGAGAGTGTTTACTGTTCCCTTCAGAAGATGCTTGAAGATGTTTTAGCTTGGCAAACACAAGAGCTTTGTCAGCATTCACTATGGATGTCTGTATCAAACTGTTTACAGCACACAGAGACGTAGGCAGGAGATAAGAGAGTGTGAGAGTGAGATGTGACAGCTGTTGCTACAAACGCACACATTCAGGTCCCGGAGGATTTTTCTGCTCACAGTGATCTCCCTTATGTTTAAGTTTGATGTTTCTTCTGGTGGACAAATTTTGTTCTAACAAACATTTTGAAAAATTTGATTGTCAAAATGTTTTGTTCTCTTTGGGAGAATCACAAAACAAAAACGTTATCTCAGCTTTCAATAGAAAGCTGAGATAACGTTTCTGATAATGTTTCTGAAATATCCCTGTCAGCATTCAAAACACTAATAACATTTGCCCACATATGCAAATTGTCCTGGTGCCATTGATCTCATTTTGAAATTGTTAGATGAGAATTAATTAATTTTATGTTGTTTCATGCAACTTTTTTCTGTGGTATAACTTCGATCACATCTTTAGGATTCAGAAAAGCCGTCCTAACTCCAGAATGTTGATCAGATGAGTTTTTGTACAAACCACTAACTGTACAAAAACCTTCAGACGGGAGTGAAACCTTTAAGCTATTATTCTATTATACATAATAATTTTTATTTTTCACAAATAAAAATTGTATGGCATGCATTTATAATAAGTCCCATGTGAGTGGAAACTTTACTAATAAAAATCTTTTAAGGCTTTGATCTAAACATTTCAGTCTCTAGTCCTTTACGATCTCTAAGAGGTTTTCCTCAGGGCAGAGCTTATATGAAAACATAAGCTGCTATTAACTTTAAAAAAGTGCAGACTGAATCTCAGTTGTGTTATTTCTATTTATTTGTTTCTCCCTAATGGTGCATAAAACCCTGAATGCTGTGTGTTTATTTAAAAAAAAAGGCTGTTCTTTTCTCCTGTTTTCCTGAGGATACAGAATTATTTACCTACTTGGTCTTTGTGATGATTGATGTCGGTTATTTCTCATCTTTTGGGGACTTATTATGGTTATGTTCTAAAACTTAAAGTTGCATAATCCCATACATAAAAATCCCATGTTAAATGTCAAACAATATCAATAATATTAGTCCATTTTATATGCATGTTTTTCTTTCAGTTGAAGAGGAGAACCCTGAGTTCTGGAGGTCAAAGGCCAAACAGACTCTACAATCAGTCCTGGACAGAAAACTGAACACCAATGTTGCCAAGAACGTCATCCTTTTCCTTGGGGATGGTAAGTTACAAGAAGCTCAGACATTTCCAGACTTGTTGCTAAATAACCCGTCTGAAACAGATGTGGCCACCACCATGAAGAATCAGTATTTTCCTTATTTTCTTCCCCCATTGTTTTCTTCTGCATCAGAACTTCTTTGCTATTTACAAACACACTGGAATATTGGGAGTGTGAATTATTTATTACAAATGGAATGCATGCAGACTTTTGTGCTGTGTGCCTCAGGAATGGGAATTACAACCTACACTGCAGCCCGAATCCTCAAGGGGCAGCTGCTGCACCAGACCGGAGAGGAGACAGTGATGACCATGGACACCTTCCCTCACGTGGGGCTGGCTAAGGTTTGTACAGCACAGTAACATATGGAAATGTCCTGTTTTCTATGTAGAATGACGTTTTGAACCGTTTTGATTCATACACAACTTCAAAAATGTCCCAGCAGCAGCAAAAATCCACAATGTTTTTTCATAGAAGCATTTTCAAAGAATAAAAATATTCATATTATGTAACAGGAGACTTTGAATACAAATCTCATGGTCTCTAAATTTCAGTTTTTCTCTATTGCTAGACCACATGTGTCAAACTCAAGACACAGGGACCAAATCTGGCCTGCTGTGGCTTTTTTTGTGGCCCTCTAGATCCCAAATTATATCAATAAGTATGCCCAGTTTTTCACAAATCCGCAAAATTCACACAAAATCCAAATTTTTTTCTGATTTCTGTATTTTCTCAAAATTGGTCAAAACTATTGCATTTAAGTGACCTCTGCCTCAGCCTTACTTGATGTCAAGTAATAGTCCGTAAATACGGCGAGTAATAAAAAGTCACATTTAACATCATACATTAGTGCAAATATCATAAAAATTCTTTACAAATATTTCTAAATTGGCACCAAAAAATCTGCAAAACAATTACAAAATCCTGGAGGACCAGCTATTTATTGACATCTTAACAGTTTAATTGGTTTTATTGATATATTCTGGCACAACCGGCCCTTCAAGAACATTCAAATTTTTGATATGGCCCAAAATGAAAATGAGTTTGACACCCCTGTGCTAGACAAAACCTTTTGGTTTAAACGTTAAAAATAAACACTGACTAATATCTAAATGGGTTATACATGCAACCTCAGCATTCATCAGGACTACAGCTCATTGCGGTGTGTGTTTTGTGCAGACCTACAGTGTGGACTTCCAGATCCCAGACAGTGCAGCCACGGCCACGGCGTATTTGTGCGGAGTAAAAACCAACCTGAACACCATCGGAGTCAGTGCGGCGACTCGTAACGGGGTCTGCAGTACTCAGAAAGGGAATGAGGTCACCTCCATTCTGAAGTGGGCCAAAGATGCTGGTAAGGTCACCTTGTCACTTCTGAGAACATATTTAGATCCGCCCCTGGTACATTACCAAAATGAACTGCTTTGTAATAATACTAAAAGTCCCAAATATAATAATTTCTACTGCAGCAACAGAAGACACAAGATTGATGAAAGTGTTACAGTGAGCAATATGTTTATTATCATCTCCACTTATGAAAAAGTACAACGCTCTTGGCTGCTATCTTTGTTTTTAACTTCAATACAGTCAAAGTGCTGTGTACTCCAGTTACCGCAAGGGGGAGCTGGACCCCACTTCGTGCTTCAATAATTGTATTCACATAAAATAACTTAGTGACATCCTTTTCTCTAAGCCTTCACAGCTTAAAGCACAATCTGTCCCCAGATTTCCAGCTTATGTTGAGAGAACAAATATTCCAACTTTGCTGATACGACTAAAACGACTCAATGTGACCTACATCGTTGTTTTTGAAGAAAACTTAAATAAATTAGGGCTCTGTCAGTGCAAGAACAAGCTAAAAAAAGGGAGTAGTTTCAATCACAGTTCCTTTGCATAATATAAAAACTTTTTATCTTATGCACTAACATTTCTATTGTGAAGGGGGTAAAATAATATTCAGCTATGCTACAATCTGATGACAGACCCTCAGTATTTCTGCCCTTCTACAGTTTTTCAAATTGTGAATTTTTAATAACTTGAATTGGAGAAGCTCTAAATATATTCAGAGCTTCACTATAATTAAGAATGAAGCAATGAGTATACATTAGGACAAAGTCTATCAAAACCAACAGAAACATACACATAAAAAGTGGATAAAAGCTTTTCAAAAATAAAGTGATATATTTGTGGAGGAAGCGGATTTTTGCCGTTGCACCAGAAAACCCCCAGGTATGCGGCAAGCCTGGTTTACAGCTTAGCTCAGCTGTTTCTAATGTGCACTTTGACCCTGATTGAGTTCCAGGGTCTATACTGTGATTTTAATACCCGGACGTTGTTACACTGATGTTATTTTTAGTCTTTGACGTGAAAAGGACTCTGCAGCACATCATTAAAACATCCTGCAGACAAGCCATGAGACGTTCCTCATGAGACTTCATTTAGTTGTTGGGAAGGAACTTCTGCAGAGAAGCACCCCTAGCTGTCCGAAGATAAATGTAGGTGTCACTGGGAACTCAAATATATGACAGCCTGTGGACCTGGCATCAGCTGGTTTTACATGGCTTAGATCTGATGATTTAATAACACTGAACAAAAATACCATTCTTCCACAATAAGATGGGTTTATATGAAAACATTGAACTAAATAACATAAAGATCCGAAGACTTAATTATTTCCATTTAAAAGCAAAATGCTGCTACGAAAATATTGTTTTTACAGTTATGCCGATTTCTGATGCACTAGGAGAAAAAGGAAACAGGAGTGTTGGAAGTCTCTCTAGTCATATTACCTTAACCAATGACACTGATTTTTAAATTAGCTTTGACTATTGATATCATCATAGACATGTAGAGGTGAAATACACAAAAGTCAACAAGACATTTTAAAGTGTCAGATATAAATATAAATATAATCCGAATAGCTTGAGGAAGAGCTCTAATTTTGGCTATTTGTGGATTATTTCCCGATTTCTGACTTGTTGAAAGTGTGACTGTATAATAAACAATGGAATTAGTTTTTTAATCAATGGACTAATTGTAAATGGGAGATTTTATCTGATATCCTCCAAGAGGAGTATAGTAGGAAGAGTTGGTAAAAGTAGAAGTTGATCATTATGGGGTTCTTTATGACCAGCTGATATTTGAAGCTCAAGGCAATGAGGGTCAATATTGCATTGCAATTCTTTTGATTTTATGAAGTCAGTGTGTTTTTTTTCCATCTGCCACGTATTTTTTGACTGTGGATAAGTATTTAAACAGTTTTAATAGTAACCTAAACTGGGAAAAAATGGTTCTGCAGTTTTGGTAACATCACTTAATGGCTCCCTTAACATAATTGCCTTAATATTGCAGGTAAGTCTGTTGGTATTGTAACGACCACTCGGGTGCAGCACGCCACCCCAGCAGCCGCCTACGCCCACAGTGCCAGCAGGACGTGGTACAGCGATGCAGACATGCCTGATGAGGCCAAGAGGGACAACTGCACCGATATCGCATCGCAGCTTATCGAAAACATAGACATCGATGTATGTTATTTTGTGCCAGAAATCACAACTATGGACATTTTTTTAAACAGATTTATTCATTAAAAGTTTCAATGTGTAAAAATTTCAGCATTCCCAGTAATAATGTGTGTGTTTTTTTTAGGTGATCATTGGTGGAGGCAGAAAGTACATGACACCGCAGGGCACCAAAGACCCAGAATACTCCTGGGATTTGTCTTCCTTGGGCACAAGAAGAGATGGACGAAACCTAATCCAGGAGTGGCAGAGCATGAAAACAGGAAAGGTAGGTCTTTTGATAACTAGAGCTTTTTTTAAATTTTTTTTTCTTGTTGTATGTTGTTTTTAATTTTTTTTGTACAAACACTTTGAATTGTCTCTGGCTGAAAGGTGCTATATAAATAAAGTTGCCTTGCCTTTCCTTGCCTTGCCTAGAGCTGACATATAGATCAATTAATAAAAGCCTCACATCAACAAAAATACATCCATCTAATTCATCAAATTTTTGGAAAGGAACTCAAAAGGGGAAATATAAAATCCTTTTAATTAATAGGTATGTGGGACATTGTTAACAACCATGCAGTAATTACAAAATAATGCTCTGATATGTGCAAGATAAGGTGTGAAAGTCAGTCTTAAAATATATCTTCACGATAACTTTAAAGGCCCAATATTTAAAATCAAGTGACATATACAAACTGTGTACTGCAACCAACATAACATAAAGCAACAAAGTATGTGGAGTCAAGTGAGACCTGCAGGCTCTTTTAAAAACTTTGTTCAAAAAAGACAAATGTGTTTTCCATCTTGTATGTAATTTGATCAGGGAGAGACCATTTGATCAAATTAAAGTCAGCCTTTGTTTCTTTTTTTCAAAATAATACATTCAACTTTTTTCCTGGACGGAATCATTTTGGAAATGTGATGTTTTTGAAGACCAGATCTAAAAGTGCTCTTTGTATCGTTTTGGGAGCAAAATCCTTCTTGAACTGACTTCAAACTTTTGGAGGAGATCTGACAATGAAAGCTACACAGAAGATTTTCAGCTGTGTTAAATTAAACTGCATGAAATAAATGTCTATAAAACAGAATGATCAAGCAGCTGACCTGTCAACACAACTTATTTCTCTTTACAGTGTTAAGTTTCTTGGGCTGTGTGTTCCAGGTAGCCAGGTATGTGTGGAATAAAAGTGATTTTGATGCTGTTGACCCTGAAGCCACAGACTACCTCATGGGTAATTCTTTTTTTCTCACGTTTCCATTCACCTTTTACTTATTACACGTTTCTCTCTTTGTGCAGACCCAACTTTCATGTCTGGTATTAGAAAGCGTCTCATTTTGGTCCTGATGTCCTTGGGTTTCAATGGACTCCTTTCATTTCCTACTGGTGGTGCCAGTCCTGAATACTCATAAACTCAACTTGTCTACAGATATTTTAAAGAAATAACAAGCTATGTTAAATTTGCGCAGGCTTTCAGATGCTTCAGTAATGTAAAATAAATGGAACCGGACTGGACTGGAGCAGCTAGATTTGATTTTTTTGAGAACCATCTTCATATTTATCCCAGCGGTTTTTCAGATGAACAGGATTTTAGATCAACTGGTGGAAACATCTGCCATGTTTTGAAGATGTGTCCTCTTGATTTTTGAAAGTTGCTGCTTATCATCAGATGATATTATTTAAAATCATGACAACATGAGGAAAGCTTTGCATTAGCAACAGAAAGAGCATTAACAGCTTTATTGGGTTATTTTCTAAAATGTTCATATTTGTTTGAAAACAGTAGCGGGATGAAAACCATGCTGCTGGGCATCCTCTCAGGTTAAACTGGAAATGTGTAATTCTGATGTGGTTTAGCTGTCTCTTCACAGCTCTGTTTGAACCCGGGGATCTGCGTTATGAGGTGGAGAGGGATCCAAGCACTGATCCATCTATTGTTGAGACCACAGAAAAAGCAATCCGGATCCTGCAGAAAAACCCAAGAGGTTTCTTCCTACTAGTGGAAGGTAAGAGGCAATAGTTTACAAGTTGTGGTGAATCTTGTATTTTTGTACCAAATACACTTTTTCTTGTATTTAGAAGTTGTTTAAAGAGGCAATATTTTGTAAAAACAATTCTTTTAGCTTTACATCATGCTGTAATGTTATTCCCTCATCAGAAACATACCTGGAATGCCTGATTCCTTCATCCATCTTCGAGAAATCCTTGAATCTTATTGAATCGGGGTGCCTAAACGCTTGCTCTCACAAAGCGTCGCTGTCTTACCCAAAGCTGCTTAGATATGTAGTCTCTGCTGAGCTTCTGCCTTACAGAGAACCCTTCTCCCACCACCCCCTACTCACTCCTACAAACTAGCTGCAGCAGCAATTGGCAAACACCTGATGAAACTGCGAGTCTGTGAGCTTATAATATGAATTACTTCTCAGTCTAAAATTCCTAAAAATGATTGTTAAAGGCTTTTGGAGAAATGTTTTGATGACATGCTGAAAGTGGAATGTGCGACAGACTGGCGACCTGTCCACAGTGTACCCCGCCTCTCGCCCGGAACGTTAGCTAGAGATAGGCACCAGCACCCCTCCCGACCCCACTGGCGACAAGGGTGTATAGAAAATGGATGGATAGATGGATGAAAATGGAATGTTAGAAAGAAAAGGAGCTTCTTAAAGAGACATAGGCCCAATTTCACAGCGTTAATTTGATTGCAAATTCAAAATTCTTTTATAAAAACAGCATTTTATAACAACTGAAGGTTTCATAGTTACTATCAAATGGCACATTGTGAATGCAAAATTCATAATACTGCCCCTTTAAAGGTTTTAGGAATTACGGTAAGTACAAAACTTTTCCAATATATATATTTTTTTCTTTTACCACCAATCTTGGGGGGTTTAGGACAATCCTCAAGCCATCAGCTTCATCTTCATCTTCCACAAAGCATCATTTCAGAGAACAACGTACCTGCAGTAGATCTGGTAGCTTGACATTGATTCTGGCCACAGCTCAATGAGTTTGCTGCAGCGTGTGCTGTAGTCGGGGGGGGGGTTGGAGGCACCGATGTGCTGCGCTGGCCTCCTCATCCATCTCTCCTTTAATCTGAGGCAGCTGCCTGGGGATGCCTTGCTTCGACCGAGTGTCTTCACAATGACTTAAAAATAACAGGCAAATGTAGAAATAGAAGCAGGCATATGGTGCATCAAGTCACTGACAGCTCCCAGAAATTTCAACTTCTCATCTGGCCTATACTTCTCTTTCCAGAATAAAGTGCCTTACAGAGGCACTCATATCCTTTTGTCTCGTTACAACCACAAACTTCCCTGTATTTTGGCTTGGGATTTATGTGACATGGCATCTTATTGTGTGATCAGAATGAAAATGAGTCACGTTTTTCTTTTATTGACAATTTTAGTTCTGACAAATAAAAAGGTCGAGCATGTGGCACACATTTGTATTAAACTTTCAAAGGTCACTGGGAATAGTTTGCGCTTCTTAAGAGAATATTATTGTTATTTAAAAGCCATTTCTCAAACAATTCAATTCATTTCAGCCACCACTCAACCCAGCCTTCTGCTTTGAAAAAGAAAGAAAAAACACAAGTTATGCTGTGACCAAATTCAAAATACCACACTTTGCCTCACAATTTTTGAATAAAGATTTAAGGAAATTATCTGCGGCATATGCCTTATCTTTATATGCTGGTGAGATCACAATGATATTGTGTAACTAACTGTTTCTCTTTTTTGTTTTATTAGTTTTTTAGCGTCAAGCATTAAGATCAGAACTGTAAACAAAGGCAAAGTAGAAAGCTCAGCTAAAAACAAACCATTTATTTTTATATTTAGCACTTGAATTAGCTTTTTCATTGCCTTTTTTCTTTCTTTTCTTGACCCTGCTGAAGCTTCCCCTGTAAGCCTCCTTGTCATGTGTGTGTCCAGGGGGGAGAATCGACCAGGCCCACCACTCCGGCCGGGCCTACATGGCCCTCCATGAGGCTGTTGCTTTCGATAACGCCATCGCCAAGGGCCTCGAACTCACAAAGGAGGACGAAACTCTCACTATAGCGACGGCCGACCACTCCCACCCTTTGACCTTCAATGGATTCCCCTTTCGAGGGCAGAGCATTCTGGGTAATTTCAGCTTGAATTTTGTCTGCAGGTTTAGGTTTAAACTTTTGCTTTGAAGTTTGAGTCTGCAGAGACATTTGCTTCTCTTTTCCCACTTAAGCGTGTCTCTTCCCATTCATTTTGACCTTCCAGGTGTCTGTGTTTGTGTACACAAGCGCCTGCTTCCTCACAGCTTCAGAGTGCTTCAGCCACCAGCAGCTTGACATTTCTTCTGCTTTCTCTCTCCAGCAATTACAGTCTAGGTAAACATATAGCTGGCAGCCTCTCTCCTTCTCTCCTTTCTATTTCAGTCACTTCCCGTCTCTAGATCTCTCCCCTCTGCCTGTCTGCAAGCATCGACCACAGTGCCTCCCTATTTCTCACCTTCACCTGTTGGAGAGTCTTCCTACCTTCCTCACATGCTGTTAACATCTTTACCATCAGCTCTCAGCATTCAGTGTTCTCTCCTCTTTTCTGCTTACAGGGAGAAAATGCCACATAATAGAAGAAAAAAATCCCATCACATTATAGAGCTAGGAAACCTAAAAATCTTAAATTGATAAAACAAACAAATTACAACTAGTACTGATGCATTATCACCAAATTTATTATCTGGTGAATGAACAGCCAAATTAATAAATTGAATCGAAATGTATAGAAGAAATAAATAAATTCATAAATGGACATTTCAAAATTACATACAAACAAAATCATATCAATGACACAAGCAATCTCCTCCAGCATTAGCACGCCAAAAGATGTCCAATACACCATAACAATAAATAAATAAATGGATTTATTTATTTATTTATAAATAAACCCATTTAACAATTCGGCAGTTTAGCCGAATTGTTAAGGATCCTTAAAGCATTAACAGAAAATTATCAGTAGTAATGTTTCAGGATCTTAAATAGTTTTATACTCAAACTTATCAAAAATATGTTAATTACACTGTGGAGTTCAATTCCTCAACCATGGAAGTGGTAAAATAGACAAACATGGGACATCAAAATAAATCCTAGTTGTAAAATTAACAACCCTTGATCAAAAAAATTAAATCCAAACAGACAGAATGCCAAGCAACTCACTGCAGAATTTGGTAATCCCTTATCAGGTTGACATCTCTAATTCAGCTACAACCACAACTAGCACTTTCACTACAACACCCCCATGTGGCTGGATGAATGAAAGGGTTACAGGCTTGGTGAAGTTGACTAGATGTCTTTGTTTTGTTTTTTTCCCCAAACTTTGAAAACTCCTGACACAGCATGTGTAAAAGCACAGAGCAACAACTTCACAGAAACACCTTTTTTAGAGGGAATATGAATATGTGAAAGTTAAGCGGCAATACAAAGGAAAAAGATGGACTGAACTTTCCTCAAAGATGCTTGAGATGTAGATAAATAAACTGAGAAATTTCTCCCCAGACCTTCTATCTTCCACTTAAAGTTTTTTTTGTAGCAAGGGGTCATTCACCACTTGGTGAACTGTGGGCAAAGAAAGCTTTTAAATCCCTGGGTGAGGTACAGTTTACTTAGTCTTCAAACTACTCCTCTCACATCTGCTCTACTGACTTTGGTATGCTTTAGCTTTAGGTGGCTTTTATATTCTGCATTGTTGCTGGACCCTAATTTTTTTTTTTTGGTTTTAGTTTCCTTAAATATCTCTCATATTTGGACATAAGCTTCAAGCTCAACTAGAGGTGAAAATGTGATGCTGTAAAACTAGCGGTATAGGTTCCAGTTTATTCCACCTTTCCTGGTTCCACAAAGCTTCTTATTGTGTGTGTTTTTTATTCACCTGTATTCCTCTTACTTTTATATAACTCCACAGAGCTGTAAGCGTTTGCTTTCTTGTCTTGTTTGAATCACAGCAAAACTTTTTGTACCTGAAATGAAGTTTCAAGACGTTTCCAACAAAATCCTCGGCCAAGCACTGATATTTTGAGGATTTGCTGGAGCAAAGTCTTCCATGCTTTTATTGACTGGCCTACTGTTCTGTGGTTGTTTCATGCAGTTTCCAGTTTTCAGCTTCCTCTGTCCTATCCTCTTCTCTCCCTCTCCCTCCTCCTCTTTCCTCTCCCAGCGGTGCAGCAGTGATTAATGATACTGTGAAACTCTAAGCTCTTCATCAGCAGGGAGACTCGCCAGGCTAATGGCTCATCTGGAGAGAAACATCGAGATACTCAACAAGCTTGAGACCTTCTGCAGCACCCTGGGGATCCACAAACCCCTCCTTCTATTGTGCTTGTGTGTTTTCATAACCGCTGTATGTGAATGTGGAAACAACACAGAAAGGAAGAAAAAAAAAGAGTTTATATTCAAGCTTATCGTTGTGTTTTCCAGGTAAATCTCCTCTGTGGGGTACAGACTTTTTACCCTACACCACGCTGATGTACGGCAACGGACCAGGTCACAAAATCATTAACGGCAAGCGCCCTGACATCCGAAATGTCACCACCAGTAAGACTCAATCACTATTTATAGAGCAGTTGGATTCTAATTACAAAATTTAGCCACACTAAACAGGATTATGTAAAACTACAGTTCTTTGTAAACATCTGCATCTTTATTTTGTGTCATTACCTCAAACTTTAATGTATTTTGCAGAGAATTTTACAAAAGGATAGCAAGAAATAGCACATAATTGTGAAGTGTAAAATAATATATTACTTAACATACAGTCTCAATTTCAGTGAAGTTGGAATTAAGACTGTACGGTAAATTTTTGTACCAATATTTACTCAACATTTACTGCATTGTATCAATATTTCTACAGGAAATATTGGTACAATCATGTTTACCCTACATGATTTTTTTTCACATTTTACAGCACAATCTATTTTACCTAGGTTTTACTCAGATTTTATGTAACAAACCAAACCAAAGGAGCAGAAACATTTGTTAAGTCAGGATACCATGAATTGCAAATCTTGTTCAGCCTATGTTCAATTGCCAAAGTACTGTACAAAGACAACATTTAATGTCCAAATGGACAAACTTTTAAGTGAATATTTTGTAAATATTCACTCATTTTGAATTTGATGTCTGCAACAAGTTCCCAAAAAAATTGGAATGTTACATCGTACTAATATAACACTATTTAAAATCAGAAATATGAATAAAAAGTGTGTTTTATACAAGCTTAAAGGTTGTTATTTCAGAAGATACATTTAATCTGACGAACAATACTCATCTAACTACACATTCTAATTTATTGGGTATTACTGTAGCTTTTGTTTTGGTAAAATAGTAAACTTTACAATCAAGTTTTTTGACTCAGGTGGTTGTGTGCAGTCTTTCAAGAAAATTCTCTTTGGCCTTCTTTTTTTCTCTCTCTTTCTCTGTGCCATTCTGAATATTTAATGGCTGCAGCCTTAAGTGGTGGATGTTAAAAACCCAGAAGAATTTTGAAAGGAAAACCATGTGATAAGTCAAACTTGATCAGTGTGCAGGCAGAGAATTCAGCTGTTTTCCTACAGGTTGGACATGTTCATCCTCTGTATGTTTTTTTCTTTTGCAGAAGATAAAAACTACATCCAGCTCTCTGCCGCCCCCGTAGACTCGACCACCCACAGCGCGGAGGACGTGGCGGTGCTGGCCCGTGGACCCATGGCTCACCTCTTCAGCGGGGTCCAGGAGCAAAATTACATTGCCCACGCTATGGGCTATGCTGCCTGCGTGGGGGCCGACCTGAGGCACTGCAATGGAGGGCCCATCCCATCTGTGAACCCCTACAACAAATCTGGGACAATTCAGACCTCATCAGCTCTGTTCAGCAGCCTCCTCAGTTTGCTGCTGGCCCTAACCATGATCATGTAAGACCCCCTCCGCAGGCGAAGGAGGGGGTCTTACACCAGCGTAGTTTCAGGATTGTTGATGCCAGCAAAGCATTTTGATCAGAGAGACAGAATAAGGAGGTGATAAAATTTGCTTTATTAATTCATTGGCTGCTGAAGAACTTGCTGCATATCCATTTTTCACTAATAAAATAATTTATGACAACAAGTTGATGTCACTATTATGATTAATGATCCATATGAAAACACAGCTTTTTTCTCACATTATTGGCTTTACCAGGCTTCATCAGGTAAAGCCATTACATTGTTCAGATTTCCAACATCAGAACTTAAAAAAATGTATTAATACTTTACAGCTCTCAGCTAGCACAGTGAATCTTCATCTTAAAACGTATTTCTCCCTGTCGGAGGAGTTTAGGCCTACTGCCTCCACTGACTGGCCTGGTTGACTCTGAGGGATGAGAGCAGGCAACAGGAGTCTGTCCAACAAACTTGCATGTTTATATGGTATCAGTCTAGGAGCTAAATATCCAATTTTGAGCATAAAATTTAGTTTGTGACCTAAATATTGAGCTTGCTCACCAAATATTTTGGTTAGAGCAATAAATCAATTACAGTATCGAGATAGACACATGAGCAATATCAATAAACAAGTGAAGTTTCAATAGTTTCATTGAACTATGATCCAGAACTAGCCGCTCAACTTCTCACAGCGAGCTAAGCAAGGTGGGTGACCAACCCACTCATTTTTGGTTACCCGGCAACAACTTGTAACTAGTAAGTTTCACGGCAGCAGGTTTTGCCACCTACAATAAACAATAAAAAACAGCTGCGTGGCATAAAATGGAGTAAAAAGGAGAAAATCAGCACAACAGCTCCAGGGGACCTATTACAGGCACAGGTGAGGTCATATCAACAGTTTGGCAGCATTTCAGAAATTTAAAACAACAAAAACAAATCAATAACTGTTGATTTCAACTGATATGAAATGCTGTTTTTCAGCCGTATTGTCCAGCTAAACAGCATTAGAGTTAAATATTTATAGTTTGCTAGATAATTAACTAATTAATTTGAAACTGTGACATGAGTAACATGGTGAAAATTTTAAGAGACATTCACCCAAACATGAGTGGGAGTCCTTGCATGAATTTGAGCCTGCATGAATACTTCCTCTAATCCACATGTAAATTTATGTAATATAAACTACATCTATATTACTAAATATTTTATCGATGTGATAAACATACACGGAGGACCAGTAAGTAGTAGGATTTCTGTTGCAGTATGTGTAATTTTACAACCTGTGATGCAACAGGCAACCAAGAATCACTCCTCCTGGCTTTGATCGCTTCCTCCAATATCCGCTGTGCTAATTAAGGTTTGAGGCGGCGTGCTTTCATGATATCACTACTGCAGTCCATTAATAATGCAAAAATATTTAAAGTCCATCTATTTTTATCTGTGACAGATTGTAGTAATTATTCTGGACATCTGGTAGGGATTGGAGTTTGTTAAGCCTGATTTGGACTCTGTGCTCATTTAGCCTGGCCAGAGGCCCTCATCATGTTTTTTTCGGATCTTCGTCTTTTACACCGGGGCTCAATCAGATATGAGACGGTGGAGGAAAGCATCAGAGACATTTTTATGGATGTGTCAATACGAAAGGAGAGAAAAACAATGTATGTTAAGAAACAACAACAAAGCGAATTATTCTAGAAATGAACTGTACTTCACATTCAATGTTAGTAAGTAAAATGTATGTACAGTAAGTCGTCGTCCAGTTATTTACCACTTTTCTTTATTTTCCTGCTTTTTCATCTTTCTTATGGTTGAACTCTGAATAAGCAACATTCTTCTCAGAGATAACTTCAGCCTCTCTCACCAGATTTAATCTACTTCTCAAATCTATAATAGCATCTTCTCTGAATTTTGGTCTCATAAAAATCCAAACATTAATTAGAAGTTTGTTCTTATCTCCAGCAATGAGAGCCTGAAGGTTTGGAACAGATTACTTATTTGGTCTCCAGCAGGAACCATGTCATTTCATCTCTGCCCTCTGTGATCCCGTTAACCCCCAAATTAATTGGGTTTAAAGTGATCTTTTAATTTTACTAACATGTTTCTTCTGGCTGGAGGTAATATGAATGTTTTGGAGTGCTCCAGTCATGAGCACTCCAGGAGCTAAAAATTAGGGTGATGACTTGGAGTCCTTCTAACCTCAAAAACTTAAGAGCTCATCACCAAAAATACATGGAAGCATAAAAAAGTCAAAGACAAAACAAGTAGACACAAGTGCAGCTTTTAAATGAAGGTGTGACCCTCTCATCTTTGGAGAATTGTTGTAATTCAACCACAGTGGAAGATTTTTGAGCATGTCTAATTTCACCAGAAATACATTATGTAGGTTGATCATATGAAATCTCTTCACACCCAAATTTAGAATTCAGACATTTTTCTGTCTAAAGCCAGTGCATAATATCTCTAATGCTTTAGTGCTTCATGCAAACATTTACTCCCCTTTCTAAAAATGAAAACTAATAAAACTAGAAATTAAATTCAGTTTAATTGTTTAGATTTCAGGTGACAAATTAACACAAAAGAGAAAAAGTATTGTTTACAAAGAAAATGATTATTATTTTTTTTTGTTTTATATTTCATTTTATTTTACATTACATTCAATTGAGAATCTTAAGTGTTTAAAGATCTGATGAGTTTCTACTGTTTTGTAAAGAAGAATAGACAAGAATGTCATCACCTCTTCTTGTAAAAAGTAAGGACATATACTCTAAAAGACTTGCAGTAAAATTGCAGTGAAAGGTGATTCTATAAAATATTGAGTAAGGGTGGCTGAATGCAAATACACGCCACACTTTTCAGATTTTGAATTGCAAATAAATGTTATGAAACCATGTTTATTTTTCTTCAGGTTAACAATTTTGCACTACTTGGTTGGTCTATTACATAAAATACCAGTTAAAAGTAGGTGGCTTAATGTAATGGACAACATACGATTAAATGCATCAAAAATTAAAACCAGGATTTCTACTCATTGACTGTTTACAGATTGCTGATCAATCTTTAATATGTTTTCTGACTTTCAGTAAAGTGGATCATGACATCACTTCCCTCTCTAACAAAAACAGGACAAGAAATAAGCCTTTAATTAACCGTAAAGGCTTCTGATAATCACATGTTCTGCTCTTCGCTTTGCAGCCACACGCTGTGCAGCGCCACATGCTTTCTCTCCCACCCCTCCCACAGACTCCGTCAGTTGGTAGTACCGTGGCTGACCTGCCGGTGGCGCTGCAGCACCGGGTAAATGCCACAAACGGGGATAGCTTAGAGGACCTCCGTGGGCTCAGGCTCTTTTTGCCGCAGCTTGGGATGTGTTATGAAATCACGGATGAGTGCGCACAGCAGCAGGAGGTGGGTGCTGAAGACCCCCATCCTGTAAAATGTAAAATCAGAAGGGCAACATGTCTGACTGACAGTCACACATAACACAACTCACATCTAATATCCCCTTTTCGTGTTTACTGTGATGAAGGCTGGTAGTATTTTCTTTTTCAACTTTACTTCTTCATCTCTACACACTGCGCATTTACGCACAAAATCCTCTGGGATTTTGTTGTTGTTATTGTTGTTTTCCCACTTTAACTTGAATATCTATATTCTCTAAGCTTAAGCCCATAAAGAAGAAAAACTGAAATAAATGCCTCTCACATAAAATACTGAATACCCGTTAAAGTTACTGAAACAAGTAACATCCCCCTCCCAAAACTTCACGCAGCTCTGCAGAGGTGCGGATTTCCTGCACCTCCATAAGTGGTTGAAGTCCTACTTTCTATAAACGGCATCAGATTTGCGAAATATCAATAATATCTAGTGGAAGCGCTGAAACGTGGGGGCATTTGAGCTTTTGTGAATCCGAATAGGCACCACTGAGCACCCACTCAAAGGGCGTTACGCGATCCGGTTTCTGAACGGATTTGTGCTCCAGGAGATGTAGCGGTGCAGCGAGGAGCCGCCTCGTCGGTCAACAGCTCTGCGGGGCTATCTTTAGAGCCCTGGTGGGCGCGAGGAAATACGAATGCAGGAAGGAGGAAGATTCCCATCAGCCTCAAGAAAACTTTGCGTTATTTACAACTGGGTCAGCCTGCAAACCGTCACTCTTTTCGGTCTTGTAAAGAACGACGGGATGAAACAAATAGTTGTAAGGTGACAAGAAAATGATACGTGATTCGATGATTCGATTCGATGTTACTAAATAAAAAATATGAAAAGTAAGGAGTGCATATATTTAGTCTATTTTACTCTTCTGTGCTAACTTTTTAGTAAACAGGTTCCACCTGTGTGTGTGATTTAATATCAGTATAAATGCAGCAATACTGTGATGGGTTCAGAAGTTCTTCAGAGAACAAACAGCATGATGGAGATTAAAAAGAGACAAACACTCTTTTTAATCTCCAGGAAGTTGAGAGGAAGTTTAAAAAACACCCACAGCACTGCGATAAAGGTGGTGGCAGCATCATGATGTAGAGCCAACAGAAGACTTTAGACGGGGAGGTTAACCTTTAAACATTTCAAGTCTAAACATACAGCTACGGCTACAATGGTTTTGTTCAAAAACATTCAGAACTACATGAAACTGCAGTGTTTTTAAACTAAATATCTCAATCAAACAAACTGAGTTTTGTGGTTGTAACGTCAAACAACGTTGGAGAGTACGATATTGACAATATCGACACCAAGCCGGAATTGTTATTGGATCGATATTAGCGTGGTAAGATCAGTTATTTAGTTTCAGGTCCCATCTTGAATGTTTTTGTATTGTAGCTTCTCAAACCTAACTGAATAAAGATTAAACTTTGACTTGCTTTAAAATTATTATTGTTTTGTGCATTTCATTTTGAAAAAAGAAAAAGAAAAATACACACAAATTTGTTGTGTTTTTATGTTGTTTCTGTTCTTCATATTAATGTTAAAGTATATTGTAGGCACCTAAACGTTGTCTAAATTCTGCTATGGGCTTCAACAAAATGATCCAAAGGGAAAACCACCAAAAAACCTAAAGCTCAAAAGTTTAATGATGTATCAAATTTAAATTATATAAAGTATTGGTATCGGTATTAGTATCAGCATCAATATCAGTATTAGTATCAGATTCTGGTCCTGTTTTTACTTGGTATCAGATCGATACCAAAACATGCAGCATCATACACTTCTGCCTCATAGAGAGGAGTTTTATGTTGTAATGAGCCTAGTTAATACATAATGAGAGCATATGGGCCATGAAATGGGGTTGTGGTGTTCTACATTGCTCGCGGTTCATGCTCCCTTTGCTTGCTTGTGGTTCATCACATTGTCTCCCTGCCCACCAGGGGCTCAAAAGAAACTTAAGCTTGTGAAGGAATATTAGAGATTGACAAGAAAAGGCAATCTTTTATAGTCCGTTGATCTCAATGTAGAAATGATCAGTGTCTCGATACGATGACATCTGCTTTCCTCTTGTCTACATCAGAGTTGTTGAAAACACAGCCCTCCTTTGTCATGATGTCAGCTGGTGTAAACACGGACAGGAAATGCATTCCTAAATGAAGAACCAGCTCCTCCTCTGCGTGCACCCACGACTCCGCCCTCATGTGACTCCAGCCAATCCCGTCTCATTCCGCTCCTACACAGCAAGAAAAAAGCACATCCAGAGGGCGGAAAGTCGGCGCAAGCTGTATAAGAGCGGGATTGTTTTTCTGGATTGTTTTTCTATCAACGTGTCGACTCTTCACTCCCTGACCAGAGACAGTGAACCCATGCCCAAAATGTGGCGCGGACTCGACAGAGAGCAAGGGAGAAAACCCCAGTAACACCCGGCACACACACACAAACACACGCAAAACACAGCACTGCAGGTCTCAGGTCGGGGCAGAAACCTTTCCTGCTGCCTGCAGAGAAGAGCGCTGTCCCTCCGCTGTGGTGCTGAACCTTGCGGATGCTGACGCAGGGCTGAGATCCAAAGGGAGACAAGAGGCTTTAGAAGAGCCGCAGAAAACTTTATGTGTATGGATTTAGAAGAAACAAGCTGCAACGCTGAGCAGAAGTGATGGCCAGACCCCCCTCCAGTCCGACAGGCTTCAGTCCGGCGGTGTGAGCACAGCGGCGGAACCCAGCGGAGGACAGGGACGGAGGCTTTCCATCTGTGAGGTACGCTCTGCGTCTCTTTACACGTGGATGATTGCGGGAAAAAATGTAATAGATTACGCTTCTAAAGGGGGGTCTACGTGCAGCAGCGAGAATGGGCTGCATCAGCTCCAAAGCGCCTGTTGGTAAGAAGTGCTTTAACTTGCTCTCCTAGAATTAAAAAAAAAAAAAAGCACGATGGAGGAAGCCTGTTTTTTCTTTTCGTTTTCTTTTTTTGCATTTATTTTTGCTGCATCCTAACTCGACGCAGCGGCTATATATATGTGGATTTTAGACGCATGCTTTTTCAGCAATGGCACACACACTTTTCCAGCTGTGCTGAGTCACATACACACCAGTAACAGTCAACACTAAACCAGAACTTGGAAAGTCTGATGTGGTCAAGCGAGTCAGTCAACTCTTGAAGATATGAGGTCAAGCCAAAAGACTTTAGCGCTTAGCCGGATATTAGTTCCGCTCATACGTCGTGGATTAGGCTGCAGCAGAGTTTTGGGTGGAACACCGGTACCCCTGTTGGGCATCATGTTGGGGTACCATGATGGTGAAAAAAAAAAAAGACAACTGTATAAGTTGAACAAATATTTCTATTGATCATTGAAATGGGAAACTTGGGGGAAATAAAAGACAGCTTTTACCACCAGCAGATGGGCAGCGGCCATTGCACCCTCCAGGGTTTCCCTTGGTGGCACCACAATCACATTTAAATGTAACAAAAAAGTCAATAAAAATGTTTATTGACCTTTGTGGCCATACATTTTAGGATATTGCTTTTGATTTATACAAATGATTAATATGATTTGGGGGCTCAAAGTGATTGTCAAGTTTTTTTTCTTCAGAAGTGGCATGACACAAAGAATGTAACAGTCATGGTCCTGAATATGCCCTGGTTATCTCTCTTACTCTAGCTGCATTCCACACCAGGGGATTGTGCTCGCCCTTCTTGCTACTACACACTTTTTCTTCCACCCAACTTTCCAATAATGTATTTGGATACAGCACAATATGAAAAACCAGCCTCTTTAAAACGGACGTTTTGTTGATTACGCTCATTGTGGAGGATGTCATTGGCTGTCTGCTGGACAACTGTCTTTCCCGTCTTGAAACATAACATTTCTGAATTTACAAACACATTTTAACTGGTCTTATGAAATGGAAAAAAAAATAAAAATTTCGGAGTTTTCACAAACAATAAACCAAAGTTTCTTCGAATAAACATTTAAAATATACTTCTCTGTTTATTTATTTATTATTTAATTTACCTTTTATTACCGGTTGTCCGATTGCGGTTTTAGGCTTCAGTGACACCGAAACAACTCTTGTACCGTAAAACATCATGTATGGGTTAGACTTTATTCTATAGTTTAAACGCGTATTTCCAAGAGTGTGCTTACTTGGCGTATGCGTGTGTGTGGGTGTGGGTGTGTGTGAAGAGGGTTTGCGCTTTTACGGTTGCGGTGCATGGGTGAGCATCGAGGGGCTGGGATCCTGCAGCCTAAGCATCGCGATGCTACGTGAGTTGCGAGACGCTGTTAGGGGAGAACGCTAGTGAGAAGCACACACACACACTGAGGAGCTGCTGACACCATGGATGGATGCACTGTTTAAACTGTTTAGGCTCGTCAAAGGCGCATCCTGACACCATGGTTCTGACCGCGCTGACCCAGTTTAGCTGCAAGGTAGGACCACGCTTCTTCCTCTTGTTTTTCTTTTTTTTTTTTGGCTTTGCTCCTGCGTTGACGCAAACATCCTCGGAGACTTTTGTATGACTAGAAACGCTCTCGGTTGTTCCAGGGGTTTAAGTTAAGTACCTTTAAAATATCATAATTTTATCGTAATTTATGCAGCTACTGGGTGAAGGTTGCCAGGAAACAAGCCCCCCAGTTTGCTCTCAGTTTCCAGACCCAGACTATGACGCCTGTCTTCCACGCGTGAAATCAAACATCAGACTCGACCCACATCATCGATCCATTGCTCCTATCAAATAATAAACAAACACAGACGTCTAAATTTCCTGCGACCTTTAATTACCTACAACCTTTTAAGCCAAACTGATCACACCCATGATGGAGATTGTGACACCCTTTCTCCGCGTCTCCTTGTCACGGAGCGCGTAAGGACGTGTCCATCAGTCTCAGAAACCCAGACTGAGCAGCAGCCCCGGCGCTCGCACGTCTCAATGCAGCCTGGCAGCGGACAGCAGCCACCTGTTTGCTGCTCTGCATGTGTGATAGGACCACTCTACCGCCTTGTAGCTACACCTAGTGGGGTTGATAGCCAAAAAGTGCAAAAGACAGGAGGGGAAAAAACATAGAAAAAGAGGAGGGGGATGGCGTCACGGCAGAGCCGAGGTCTCCCTTCCTGCAGTTTCCACGACAACAGAAACTACACGTAAAGAAGAAGCGCTTCTGAGCGCCAGGAGCGCAACTGACATCAAAATCAAGACGACTAATTTAACTTCACAGCTGCAGACGTCAGTCAGAAGAACGAGGTTATTCGCAAATGTGTCCATTTCAGTTGGAGGCCCGTTTGATCAAAATACCGCACGGTCCCTTCGATTTATTCAGATCAATGATCCACAGCCCCGGGAGATGCTTAAAAGCACATCCACCTTCTGGCGGAATATCGGAGTAATAGAAACCGAGCCCCGTCCTCTCCACTGGAGGAGATTCGTGATAAATTCGTGCATCTTTCACACAGTTTGTTGCCGTCGTGACAGCATAGAAGGCACACATGGCACAGATTCAAAGAAGTGTTCGGTCGCTTTTTAAAGATGTGGGGAAATCCTTAAAATACATTCATTGTTTATTGCAGAAGCAAATCCTGTAAATAAATAAAAAAGCAGAAAAATCATAAATGTGATATGATTACATTAAATTAAGTTGCAGGAACAAATCCTAATATTTAAAAAAATATATTTTTAACCAAGTCACAGTTGATACATGATTAGCAGTTCATTGTCAATACCTTTTTGTCAACGGGATAGAATAGGGATATTTAGCCATTCAGCTTTGCACATCTTTCTTCCAGAGTCCCGAGTCCTTTATTCCAGTCCCTGCTCACCAGCTCCCCCTACAGGTTTACTGTAGGATTCGAGTCTTCAGACTGCTTTGGCCAAGGAAGTATGTTGACTTTGTGTCTGGTGGACCATTTCTGTGTCCATTACGCTCTATGTTCGGATCAGTTTACTAGTAAGGAGTCGAATTTATCAAACTCCACATGTTTATGTTTATGATGGTAGGACAGAAAATGTCTTCTTGTGCAACTGGTTTTCATGTAGGGTTGTTATGGAAACCCTGGGATGCCATTTTCGCTGCAGCTGTCGAGGTTTGTTTACTTTGCTTAGCATTGTGCTGACAGTCCATGGTGACAAGATGAAGAAGCAGTTGTCCAGCCAGCAGCCAGTGGCTGAACTGCATCGGCCACTGGTGTCACGTCCTATTTACACCTCAGGAAATGGGAATTCAAGGAGTTAGTAGGACCTGCTTAAAAGAAGAAATTAAAAATGCTTCAGTTCCACTTATTTTAAAGATATTTTTTAGAGATGAGAAACGGCCGAGTTTGTCAAAATCAGTGATTTCTGTACTGCTTAAATTAAAGGCTGTTTTTTTCCCTAAATATTTTGATGCTAGATTATAAAAAGAAATTTATATCAAGCCTCATATTGATTCTTACTAGTGAATGTATCTGTGTCTGTAAAGGGATAAGTGGTATCGCCAGTGACCACCAGGTTTTGGAAACTGCTGTAGAAAACACGTGAGCACCTCTCACTCGTCACAATTACTTTCATTGAGATGGCCTAGATTCAACACAATACACCACAGGCAACTGATCTCATCACACCCAGTTAAATGGCACATATTGAATCCTCCAGGTGGGCAACCTGAGCTGATGGCGCTAAATGGCAAGTCTTTGACCGGACAGGAGAGGGGGTGCAGAGATTGGCTGAGCAATCAGTCATCAGTGTTTGAGATGGGTGTTGGTGGCTAATGGAGCGAGTTGTTCTTTTCACAGACAGTAACCAGAAACGGCTGCCTGCAGAGGGCTGGAAAGGAGAGCTAGGCACTGACATTTAGAGCCCCACCTCTCCTAATCTCGTTTTTTTCCAAATCTGATTTGATGAGGGTGAGCGCGGAGGCCGGAGGCAGCGTGAGCATGTGGCCTATGGGAGCTGTCCAGGTGCTGAAATGCTCAGCGGATGGGAAACTCGATCTTAGTGTGCAGTGGATCAGCACTCATAGGTCTACTGTGGATTGTGTCACATCGAGACGAGACTGACTCATGTAGCCAGCCCTAATTAAAGTGATGTTTTAAACTCGTTGGTTGTTATGTGATGTTTGCAGGAAGAATTGGACTAACAAGAAATGTGCGCTCCTAAAGGTCAAAAGGATGCTTTAGATATTTTCAGTGAAGACTCTGTGAAGTTTTCAGTAGAAGCTCCCTTTCCTTTTGAAAGAACCCACCATATTGCGTATAGCAGACAAATATTTACTTCAAACAACTCCCACTTTTAAAAAAAACTTTTGATTATAAAGAAGAAAAGGTTAAGGTGCTTAATGCATGAACAGCATGGTTTAAAAGGTGCATGGAAGTCACCCTTCAGCAAATTATCTCACTACACAGCCCACAGTCTCTTCTAGATAAGCTGCAATAATAAGTGTATTTCAACTTATGACCAGCTACACATACAGAATGCTACATTTCAGAACCACAGGTTTTCTAAAAGAATCTGAACAGGTTTTGCATGTACAGCAACAACATCTCTACGGTGTAAAAATGATACAATCTACTGATATTTTCTCAATACCCAATCCAATTCCTCATTTAAACAAACTGATTGAAACAAAATGTTTTATCCCCTATCTTGTCAAGTAGTTGGTGAATGGTTTGCTTCGGAGGGACTGCAGTGAGACTGTAGTGAGATAAGACACCATCAGGTTACCTACATCTTGGTCATTGCCTTGACTGCCCTTAGTTCCTGATGGAGGCATGGAGTTTAAAGCATTTTTCTAAAGCAGTACATATGGTTAGCTTAAAACTCATGGATGGCTGATTCTTGCTCCACTCAAGAAAACTGTCAACTATGAAACCTGTGAATACTTTAAAATGCTATTCCAATCCTCAAATGCAGACCTTAATTAGGTTTTGGAGCGAGAATGAAGTCCAGAGCCACTATGAGTTTTAAACCACGTGCTTGCTGTGACCTTCACGTGGCTCTCTTCCTCCTGACAGTGGCGGTTGATGGTTCGTTGCGTGTGGACTGGAGTGCGTCCAGCTCCATGTCTGATGTCAGGCTCCTGGGGAGCACGCGGACCTGCATGGCGCGCAGACTGATACTCGGTGCACCTCTGGGTGCTCTGGACTTCAGCGAGGTGCCCTGAATTTTCTCTTTAATCGAAGTCAAACTTTACATTTAGTGTGGTTCTACAGACCATAAACAAGGGCTGCTTATCTAGTTCCACTATGACACTGCAAATATAGTCACATCTCTATGACTTTATCACATTTTCTTAAAACTGCAAACTTCAATGTATTTTATTGACTTTATAAATTGATAGAGCCACAAAAAATAATGCATACTTGTGAAGTGGAAAAAAAACACACACTGGCTTTCCACCATATTGACAAATCATCATCTAAAATGTGACTTCCTTCCCAGTCAACAATTTGTAGAAACATTTTTTTACAGCTTCAGACTTTCTCTCTTTGTCCCTGCCCACCTTCTTATAAACTCTGTCCCTGCAGAGAAAATGCTGTCCATGTTTGAATGTAAGGATGGTGTGTGTTCATTGTTGATTTGCAATTTTTGTTTACCCTCACTCAAAATTTTGGAAGTAGGCCATAAATTATTGTCTAATTAGACCCAAACTCCTTCTTCCATGTTTTCTTTTCTTGTTCTAAAATCCCTTTAAATACGGAGTATAAAACAAATTGGGATGTGAATACGTTTGGATGGAAAAGATTGTATCTGATTTGAAGACTATTTGCTATGTAGGTTATTATATTCTACTCATACACTCTCCAGATAGCTGTAACCAAAGATGAGAGTCTTTCTGTATGAAGGGGGAAATTATTTTCCCAACTTCCAAATTGAATAATTACCTTATTAACAAAGCCATCCAAGTTTTGAAAATGCATCTTAGCCTTGGGTTCACTTTCCCTTTTATTGCTTTTCATTAACATGAACCAGTTGATTCCTAGTTATTTATTTTCCATCTGGCATAATTAACAATTATTTTTTAATATGAGGATTTAAGTGTGATGTAGCTTTCTTTGTCACAAGAGTCAGTTTAACTTGAGTTGTGTTTAGGAGGCATGTGGCCTGCTCCAATGCCCTGATCGATATTTTATCAGCCTGGAAAGAGTCCCAAAGCTGTTTCTAAGCTTTCGGGACTCCACTGAGAGCTGCTACTGAAAAGTCGTGTAAACACGTGACAATGGTAAACCTTCCCAGGAGTTCATGTTGACAACTTCTCCAGCAGCTCCCAAAAACAAGAACCTTTAAAGCACCACAGGCCTTACTCTCCCCATTAAAGCTCAGCATCCGTGATTGTGTATTAAAATAGACAAGGATAATTAGCATGTTGCCCCAAAACCTTGGGGATGAATTCTAACAATTCTGCAAAGAGGACTAGGTCGAAACTTTTCACAGTGACAAAGATTCACTGCCAACACTAAATGGGAGCTGTTTCTACCAATGATGGCTCAACCAGTTACTAGGTTTAGGAGAGTGGTTACTTTCTCATATGGGTCAGTTTATTTTGAATAGCTTTTTTTACCCTTAATAAACAAAATCTTTGACACAAAAATTTGTTTCACTATTTGAAACATTTACGTTGGTAGAAGAAATCAATGAATCAAAACACTGTACATAAACAGTGTGATTTCATCAGCAGTCATGGGGGCATTTCACCCCACAGTTGTTCATCTCTTTAATTTCATGTGGTAGATCATAGATGACTGCTTATCACCAGCACAGAGATGATGATAATGATTGTGTAAATGATCATGTCTCCACCTGTCCCTTTTATCTTTGCACACCATCTGTGAGTCTGACGTAGTGCAGCGAGCCAGCCAGGCGATAATTAGTTACGTTTAAGAGATCCATTAGGTACATACATCCAGCCTCTGCCTCCTTCTGGAAAGGGGAGGAGACATGCTATTGAACACTGGCCTCCGTGGAAGGAGTTGTCTAGACTGCTGAGCTCCCTGCATCACAGCGGTGGCCCTCTGTAATGCCTCTTATTTCCCTGAATCCTAGACAGACATGCTGTGTCTTTGATGTCACAATGCATTCTGACGGCTGATTGTTTCCTACACAATGCACGTCTCCTCCCAGGATCTCTGATCTCACAGAGAGCAGCGGCAGCAGCTGTGGCGGTCAGTCGTCCGCCGACGATTCGAGTCTGCGACGTCATCAGCACATCAGCCATACATGCATGCAGAGAGGAATTGTTCCACGGTGACTGGTTGCCATAGAAATGTTCCAGTTGTGGGAAAGTTAAGAGGAGGGGGGAGGGTTTGAGAGGGAGAGAAAAACGGAGAGAATGCTAGAAATGTGCTGTGCCGGTGGAGAATAAAGATCCTCCCATTATTTTCCACAGCGTGAAACAGATATCTGCATGCGGTGCATTTGTGGCTCTCCTTCTCAGATAGTTTGGCATAATGGCTTCCAAATAGTGGTTCCCTACAGCAGGAGAAAAGGCATCTGGATAAAGAAGCATTGTTGTTTCTCACAGTTGATGTTTGCTGAATAGAAAGCAAGAGAATGTTCCACTAATTAAAGCTCCAGAATTTGGAAACATAATTAAAATAAAATAAAAAAAAAAACAATGTCCTTCTTTTCAGTCCCTGTCCAAACTGTTAATTATTTATTGTATAATACGTTATTTTTGTGAAAGACACATAGAGAATTTATTCTTTTATGAAAAGCACCAAGTCTATGAAAGACAGAAATTTCCATATCCCAAGAACTTTTTCATATTTTGCCTGATTACAAATAAGTCTGTTGCAATAAGCAATTATGCCATTAGCCAGCTATTACTTGAAAATGGTCTCAAATAACAATATTATCAATCATCACAGTAATTACCAGGGCAATCTATCATCCAGCAAAATTTGCTATTGTGACAGACAATAACAAGTTGTTATTGTCTGTCACAATATCAATTCGTGACAGACAATATGCTTTGGGGTTTGCTGAAAGAAACCCCAAAGTGAGAATGTTCACAGCGATGTGCAGTGTTAGTCTTGCATAAGATGCTTTGCATTTTGGCCAGAAAGTTCAGTGGTTCTCAATTTTGTGTCCCCTTCATGGCCTGTGGACTGCTGGACTAATATTTAACCTCTCAGTAGACTCTTCCACCTGCTCTGTAGCTCTCTGCAGCTCATCTAAAGTTACCATGGATTTTTTTGGGATTTATAGATTTTTGATGAATACTCATCTTACAAAGACTGTAATTGTGACATGCTTGTTCTTTTCCGTGTCTTCTGTGCTGTTCTGATGGGTCTCAGGAATAGTGGCTTAAAGACAAATGCTGAATTTTGAGGTTCTAATGGCAGAGACAGTTTCATTTCCAGCATATCAAATTATTGATATGATAATTTGGTGTGAATAGATGCAGCGCATTTGTCTTATTGTAGCACTGTGTCTGCTGAGTGCAGCCCATTTGTTTGCTTCTCTGGTCGCTCTGCAGTTCAGTAGGGCAGTGGGAGAAGCAGAGGTGGGAGGGAATCGAAGGAAGAGCAGAGTCAGCCAAAGAAAGATGACCCACGAGCTCAGGGTCCTGCTCACCTTAAATAATTCATACATCTATATACTCCTTCATGTGTATATTAAACTTCAAATAGATCACAGTTTTCCTGTAAACTGTGAGATACTTGTTTCCAATTATGTTCTGTGGTCTTGATCTTGTCTTGCTCTGTTGTAAAAACAAAAGGGATGAAAAATGTTGATGCGATTGCCAGAAAAAGACAGCAGGTTTCCATTAATACCACCTACAACACAGTGAAAATGTTCTTTTTTTCTTCAGCTGTTCACCTTGAAAACAAACAAATGAAATATATTCTGTTAAGGGTACACAACATTAAGTAGCGCAGCCTTAATGTTCAGAAAAGACCAAGCAGAATATATCATCTCCAAACTCCTCCTGGCTACGTGTCACGTCTCCTCCAGATTATCCTCCCCTCAGATGTGCAAGCTGCTCTGCGGCACAAGAGGATTATCCCGCCTCTGGGCAGCAGGCGATACAATCTCAAGCTTGGGATCCCCATTAATGGTGTAGGGGTTTTCTTCAAGAGCTTTCTGCTGGTTGTTTGTTATTCAGGCCTCTGTTTTGTTTTTATTAGGAGGAATTGAAAGGTCAAAAACACGGTGGCGCTTTTGATGACCCGAGTTAATTATTTGTGTATTGTGTCTGCAAATGAAATGCGCTGTGCAGTCGGCAGTGACTATTAATGAGAATGGAGGAAATAGGATTTAACTTCAGAGTGACTCAACAGTTTTAAAGTTAACTCTGTGAAGAGTTTAGTAGTTGAGGAATGTTTCTTTCAAATAAACTCAGACACCTGGGTCAGCAGGGTTTCCTGGAGAATTCCAGGAGGGTGAATTTAGTGTTTTTCAGATTCTGAAAATTATTTATATTTCCAGACTTACTTCTCTTTTCCAGTGTCTAAATATTCTAACCTTATTTATTTCTTGCTTCCCCCTTGATACTTCCTATTTTCTTTCCTTGCTGCTTTCAGCCTTCTTTCCTTCCGTTTGACCTTCCCGCTTCAGATTTTTCTGGTAGCTTTTCGAAATTCTGCCCGCTGCAGAAAAAGCTGCCACAAATAAACACGGTTACTGCTTGTGGAAATATTCTTCCACGTAGCCGTCACATCATTCACTCTGCCTCACTGCATTGACCTACATTAATGACATGGAAGAGTCCGCTTAGAAAAAGGCTTTTGACTGTTGATGTGTCCATCCCTCACGTGAGGACAGGTGCGTCCATAAAAAGTTAGCAGACAAAGAAACTCGTCAACACCCGATACTCCTTCTGTGGTTTGACTTTACAGAGCTCAAGGCCTGGTGGGAGTGATGGATGGCGTCAGTCTTTTGTCTCCTGTCTGCTTATCTTTAATTCTTTGTGAGACAATGTTTGGATGCTAAGCTGTATCCTTTCTTTTATGCCTTTTTAATCGCCAGGCCCATTTAGTCCCAATCAGTTTGCATGGATTGCAGCAGGGTGTGGATTGTGTGCAAAAATAAACAAATCTATGTAATCGCGGGCCCTTTTTATGTTTTGCTTGCCTTTCACGTGTGCATCTGTATAACATAACAGCAATTTGTAATCCGAGAAGGATGATCACTGTTACCTTAACTAACTGCAGGTTTCCTAATTAGTCTACAGTTTAATTTAGCGAACCACCAAAGAAAACATGAGGCATCAATGGCCTCATTCCATTGATGAATATTTGCAGTTTCACATCAAATTATATAAAATTATACATTTAAGAATATCTCTTGATGTTTCCAATATATTTTTCATATTAAGCTCTTATATTAAATGTATTTTTATTCAGTCCACTCTTGTGCATCTAAACAGAATCCAGTGCAACTAATGTACATTAGAAGTCATCTAATTAGTAAATGGAATCCACCTTTTGTTAGAGAACAGCACCATGAAGACCAAGGCACACAGCAGACAGGCAAGAAGCCAAAGGTCAATCTAGCCCTCATGGAAGAGTGGCAATCTGGTTAGATTAGACTATTACTTTTTGCTCTACATGAAAACAGTGGAAAACTAACACTGAAACGTAGTGGTGGCAGAATCTTGCTCTGACAGTTCCTTTCTACAATTGGAATTAATAAGGAGATGGATGGAGGTAATTGCAAGGCAATGCAGCTCCAGCTTCTAAGCAATAATCGTAATTAATGTGCATTAGTGTGTTAGAATGGTCCAGTCAAAGTCCAGACTCAAGTTCATTTGAGATTTCTAGATATTGCTAAGCTGACAGGTATTGCTTTACAATGATGGCAGGATTTATTACTTTGTGTTCATCAATCACATAACTGTGTCACATTCCACTCTTATAAAATGTGTAAATATACAAGTGGTGTGAACGTCATTGCAACGAACTGCAATCACAAAGCAATACAAGTAAGCAGGAATGTGTCCCTGCTTGTGCAAATTGGTTTCACACACTCTGCCTGTGACTTATCAAGATTATGTGTGTGTGAAAGTGTGTGTATTTGTAGACGGTGAAGAAAATCCCTGAGATTTTAAAGAACCTTAAAGGATGCCTGCTACTTTAGCAACAGGATTGCACCAAACAGGCAGCAGAGGGTTTTCCTCTGAGTCATAGCAGCATGTATTGAGATGTGGCTCACATTTCTGCTGAGCTCTTGAGCAAATTCAAGACCCACTCATTTATTTCTCTTCATTTCAGGTGAATGTTGATGACACCGTTGAAATGCTACCAAAATCAAGAAGAGCTCTTACCATTCAAGAGATTGCTGCTCTAGCGCGATCTTCTCTGCATGGTAAGTGCAACGGTTCATAAAAACAACTTGCTCTAGTACAGTAAAATGTACTCTGCATGCACGTACTGGACCTGGTTTAGAATAACTCTTGATATACGTGTCCTGCAGGTATTTCACAGGTAGTCAAGGACCACGTGACGAAGCCTACAGCCATGGCGCAGGGCAGAGTAGCCCATCTGATAGAGTGGAAAGGATGGTGCAAGCCCATGGACACTCCGGCAGCTCTGGAGTCAGACTTCAACTCTTATTCTGATCTCACTGAGGGAGAGCAAGAGGCACGCTTTGCTGCTGGTAATCTTTATGTTTACTATTTGGTGGATGATTCCTTGCGCTCCGCTCCAAGTTATAGACTGTATGAACATATAGAAGAAGTATTTACAAAAAACTAATTCTTGGTGACCATAACGATGCTAAGGTTCTTTTAACAATTATGTGGAGATATGTTTAATGAATATGTAGATAGGTACCATATCGGAAAAAAGTCAAGTCTCTGTTATGCACAACACATGTAGAAATTAGTGGTGAGACTCAGTTGAAAATTTTATTCAAGTTAATTGCAGGGTCTGTTATTAATTAATAAATAAAAACTAATTGCATTTTAATTGAAAACTATATCTTGAAAAAATAATCAATAATTTATTTTAAAACCCCATTTATGTTGCTAAATTACTAAATATATACACATGAGCTCAGCAACAAAGATGTTTGTTTTTAATCTCTTATTTAAGTTATTCAACAATCAGATTGGTGCAAAATGCTTTATACCCATTCATCTTTCAATTGTGCCAGGGATCCCTGATCATTTATTTAACTTTTTTGAGAAAATTCTTCTTTAGAAATATGGGCTGTGGATGCTGACATTAGCATTGGAGACGTCTGTGTTTAATCCTACATGTTTTGCATTGAGATGGTATTTTAGGTTGGAATAGCCTCAGTAATAGGCTAATTCCTTTATGCACAACTTGCACACAACAATAGTTTTTCGAATGTCGCTTGTGCACCTGATTTACGGGCCTACCAGAAACACACAGATACAAAGGTATGTCAAAGAAATGCAATCCATTGTACTGAAAATATTTTAACACATTTAAATCTTATTAATTAATTAATCTAAATTAAGGCCGGCGCTTATAGAAATCAATGTAAACTGATCACTATCTGATTGGCTTGCCTGCATATTACTGTTATTGGATCTCAGCCAGAGTCACCTCTCAACAGAGTCAGGTGACTTTGTAGAATTGATTGAAATACACGGACGTTACATGTTAACATAAAATTCTGCTGCATTGCTATTTCCCGTCAATACATCTTGAATGATCTTAATATTTGTTTGACATCATCTGTAGCATGCAGTATTTTACAGCTTTACTTTACAGTACTTCGCAGGGCTGTGAAAAAACCCCCCACTGAGTCAGAGATTTAAGGAAAATAATCCATATAATTTACTAAATTAGATTCTTAACATTATAAGGTGTGTGTCAGTAGCATTGGTGTGTCAGCAGATGGATGTGTGCTATAAAGACTTTGCAGCATTGTTCAGTGCAGAAAAAGGAGGAAATAATTTCTTTAGCACAGAACCTGATATTTTCATGCTGCTATACATTACAGCCATGTTATTAGAAATGTTGCAGTTTCACAATAAAACTTCCATAAATGTCATCATCTTTGCCTTGACATGGACAAAACAAGACTTTTGTACGTTACTTTTTAAAGAAGCACTGATGATGAGGTAGGAAATGTTGGAGGCATCATTTAAATAATTTCAGTTGACGCACAACGCTCCAATTCCAACCTTTTCACAATTCTTTTACATCTCTACTTCACTCTCACTCATGAATGTTAAACTTTTGACTTGTAAAAAATGGTTACATAAAATACCTTATGGATAGTTTAAGATGTTATGCAACACATATAAAAATCTGCATTATAAGCATGCTGGGCACGGCTTTTGCATGTGTGCATGCTGGCCTTCATGTTAAACAGTCAAAGAAAGTTTTGCCACCTAAGAATTTTTAAAACGATTTTCACTCCATTAATTTTTTTGGACCAGAACAAACATGCGTTTTACACATTTTTTTTTTTAAAGAATGACTTTATTGAATTTTCTCACCCTAACTCTTCCCCATCTTCAGACTGTTTAAGATTTGTTCATCTTTGAAAACATTCATTTAGAGCACATCTGTGTCCTCTTTCTGCTACCGACTAACCTCACCTCTGACTTTTCTTTCATTCCCTCCTGCCCTTTCTCTTCATTATTTCATCTTTGTGCTCTTCTACCCATGCTGTCCCTCCTTGTAATGCTCCTTTTGCCCTCTGTAACACTTCTTTTTCAGTCGTTTTCACTCGCTGTCTGCTCTCTATCCGTTTTTTTGCTCTGTCCCTGCAATGCAGACTCTCAAGGTTAATTTGCACAGCAAGGTTTTGCCCCTGGCTAGTGCTGCCGTGACTGAGCAATTTTCCCCTATGCCTTCTCTGTTCTGCTCCCTTGTGCTTTAATCTTTAGGGTATGATCATTCCCTAAATGAATGCTCCTTTAGACCCCTCTCTTAAAACATTTATCAACTATTATCATTATTCTCCCCTCACAGACATAAGGACATTTATTGCCTCTTTGGTAAAAAGTGTAATCTCAAAATCTAGCTATTAATTCAAGTGCATTTGTTCAGTAGGAGGTGAAAAATCCCATCTTAAATCATAATTGCTCAATAAAATGACTGGTGGTCCAATTATCGGCACCACTACACACTTAGATGTATTTTTCTTCAATACCATGTCAGGCTCTTTGACTATTCCTCACAATCTTTCTTGACAATCCTGAGTCAAGGATCCTCTGTTATGCTCTCATCACTTCAGCTCAACTCACATGTTTTCTGTAGTGTTTATGTCTAAGGGCACAGATGGCCATGGAGAAAGCTTGATTTTATAGTGGCGAAATATTTCAGTGTTGAGTTAGACATTTGTTTTTCATCACTGTCCTGCTGAAAGACACAGCGGTGAAATATTTCTACTTAGCTCATAAGTTTTTATTGAAAATATCTTAGTATCGAAAAGGCTTAATAATCCTGTCACATCATGTATAAAACCCTGGGAAATGGGCCATAAACTGGCTAAGTAGACTTTCCTGGGAACTCTGATCAATTAAACAACAGTAAAGTAGAACTTTAAGTAATTCTTTAGGGTTAGGGTTAATGTTCTTCATTCATTTTAAATGAATTGTTATGGGTATCAGTTGCTGGCTGTGACAACAATAACCAAGAAATACTTAACAAAGGTTTACTAACGACAGCACCTCTTTAATGAAAGAGTTTGCAGTACATTATCAAACTGACCTGTGCAGCACCATTTCACAGAAAAACATTCAGTTACAATGTAACGAGGTGGATTTTCAACATTTTCTGCTACTGCAGTAAAATAGGGATTTATTTTGAGGGTTCTTTACCTGGGATGCCAATAAGTTCAATTCAATTAATTTCAACTGAAAAATACTTTCTTAATCCCAAAGGAAAAGTAAATCTTGTTGTAACTGATCGAAGGTTCTTAAAAGAGTTTAAATGTGGTCGGTTCCGTACCGTTGTTTGAACTGGGCCGCCCTATTCTTTTTATGAAGTCATATCCTGAGAGTATCATGATTTGTGCAGAAAATGACACCAGTACTCTTTCAAGCTCTGGTGTTATGTTTGCATGGAAACTGCACAGAGCCATCTCTTCACTTTGCATCATCAGTGGCGCCCACTTCATTAAGTTGCTGCCAGTTGTGCCGACTCTTATTATTTTTGTCAAGTTGTAATCCACCGATGGCTTGACAGCGAGTGAACATTTGTGTTCAAGTTACAGAATAAAGTCAGCATGTGCAAAGATGTGATAAGTAAATGTTTGGTGTGCGTGCGTGTGCATGCGTGTGCGTGAGTGAGCCAGAACACACTCTGGTATACTGTTTGTGAGTGTCTGTGTAGGAGGCAACCAGGGAACTGAATATGCAGGCGGTGATGTTCTGCTGAAACACTGAGACAAATACATCTTCTACTCTACACTTTGTATGAATGAAGAGATGAATGAAAGAGACAGATATGCAGTGACTGACACAGCCAGGCAACTGTTGGTACTATATTGTGTAGTATATTGAGTAAGAATACCAGTTTTATGGTGCCATAATATCTGCATCAACAATTAAAAATGTACAACGTAACCCAATTGCTTTTAAATAAACTAGAAAAGCAACAACTTTCCAAATGCTGCAAGTGATCAATTGAGTGAAAATATTATGTTTACCATAAACCAATGATGAGTAGGACTTGGGATGCTTGTTGACAACCTAAATATTAGTCAAACAGTTATGAAGACCAAATATTTAAAAAGTAATAGGAAGCTCTCTGAGTAGTTCTCTCTCTCATTTTGTGACATTTCGTAATGATACTGTAAATACTTATGGTATTCCTATCTGAACTAAAAATGATTAATGTTTTTATTTCAACTGTCAACCATGTCAGTGTTGGTTCTCAAACAATTGCTTTCTTTGTTACGACAGCAAGATGCTGATAATGTGATATCGGCAGGTTCACCACACTGCTGGTCCTCCATCTTAAAATGTTCAGATCAGGAAAATGATTGGCTGAAAACAGCAGACCTCCCTGGTGTTGCCACTATTCTCCCAAATATTTGAGTCCAAGAAAGCTGGGATATCATCCTGTGAGCACAATGTGTTACAACTGAATAGGGTTGAAAACACACTCCTTCACACACCAGGATTAAAAATAGTATCAATGCAAAACACCTCCTACATTTCATCATGTAAGAGTTGCACACACCAAAGTGCAAAATGTGTGTTTCATGTGGGCGCCCACTATTAAATTCCTTTTATTAGTTATGTGCATTGGTGACATTAAAATGAAGGCTGGCAGCATGTGAATGGCTACTTTCTAGATCTAAAGCTCAACCTGCACAGCTCAGCTCCGTCTGTGGGAGGATGTGCTGCTGTTTGTGAGGAGGGTTCAGGGTCCAGCCACGGTGAGGGATGGACGGGAGCATCGATCTCTTTCCCCGTGGGAAACGTCGCATGAATACTGAGCATTGAGCTGAAGAGACCGACAGGGAGGCATAAAGAGATGAAGACTGAGGAGAGGAAAATCAAAACGAGGGGAAAGCGACAGGGCCAAAAGACTGCTGGGAGGAGAAAAAGAGAGAACATGAGGAATCAGGAGAGCCAGGTGATTCGATGGAGAATTTTATTGAGAGAGATGATTGGAAGGAAGGCATGACATGGAGGAGAACGGGCGAATACAGAGCAGGTAGGAGGAAGGAGGGGGAGCAGGGTGACATTAAGGAAACAAGTGAGTGACTTCCTGTCTCTGACTGGCAGCTGCTCCTGATTGGAGAAGATAGGTCACTCAGATCTTAAAGGCTATTCATGGGAGCCATAGTTACACAATAAATAAATACACACACACACACAGACAAACATGCATCCTCTCCTGGCTTTTCACTTCTATAGCATGCTTGTGCTTATAAATTGTAAATGTTTTGCCCTAACAAAACCAGATCCTTTGGTGATGGACGCTCTTTTTTTAAAACCTGCAGTCATTGAACTGATAGATTTATTAGCCTAATTTAAGTGACAGAGGTTGTCTAGGAACAAAAATAAAGAGTTGATCTATTTAATCTGGTCTTTGGAGCTGACGTTTAATTCTAAGCTAAAGACTAATGAAATGTTCAGACCAATCTGGGACTGTAGGATTATTCACATTGATGTCTTTTTCAACTGATGACTTTGTTTTTTTGTAGGCTGGTTTAAATGCTTTGGAATTGTCAGAACAAGTAATTATGTTTCACCCTCCTCACTCCTCTGCCTTATGATTTTGCATTGGATGTGACTTTTAATGCTTTCTAGAAAGGATTCCTTTATATAAACTAGAAACGCACAAATCTAGCTTTTTTCACTAACGCTTCCCTCACAGATTGAGCTGGCACTTCTCCTCTGTACCTCCTCAAGCTCACAGTCTCAACGTGACGGAGCACAACTAAACATCAAGCGACATCCATCTTAACTGCTCCAGCCAGGTGACGGCTGACAAACCTCGACTGTACTGGGAATGCTGTCGTGTGTCCACTCTAATGCCACATTGTGCACCGCACCTCACACAGATCTGTCAGTCAGGCAGCAGAGGACGCCAAGGCACAATGCAGCCTCCTTGTTACCATGCCAACCGTGTAATTGCCTGTGTGCATGTGCGAGCTCATGCGTGCTGTTTGTGTGTCTGCAGGTGTGGCAGAGCAGTTTGCCATCGCCGAGGCTAAGCTGAGGGCCTGGTCCTCTGTGGACGGCGACGAGTCCAATGATGACTCATATGATGAAGACTTTCTGCCTGCCAGCGAGCCCACCACACAGAGCACAGGTAAATACACACACACCCCCACACCCTCACACATACACACAGCAGCTAAATCAAACCTCATTGATTCAAAGCTGAATTAGACACCCTCTCCCATATCCAGCTCCCTTTTCTTTCCCCCTCTCTCTTTGTCTTTCTTTGTCCCAGTGCCCCAGTTTTCATCCTCTCCTGACATTTTTCTGTTTGTCTGCGTAATTTGATACCCCTCCTGCAAGTTTAATATCATTTCCTCTGCTGCAAAGGCAGCATCTGTGTGGGCATTGTGTGTTAGTGGGTTATAAAGGCACTCGGCAGTTTGTGCACCGGAGCTTTCATCTTCATTACACACATCCGCCAATGCACTGCACTGCAGTTAATAATGTTCATATATTCAGCAGTAGCTTCTTACATTCTGGCAGACCATATTTAGTTAGATTTCACACATGCAGACCTGTGTGTGATGACAATAGACTCTTGAGGAAACGTAAGCCAAGTTGCTAATACTCTTAAAGCTCCAGTTTTACTTCATAGCTGCCTTTCAAGGCTCCAAGTGTTTTATCATTAAAATAAAAGATATTTTGAATTACTACAATGGGCCTGTTCCCATTTCGAAGGTTATGAATACTTTTGCAAAGCACTTCTTCTTAATGCTGTTTTATTTTGGTTCTAAGAGTTTTATCTCCATGAAATCCTTCAGTGAATCTTGAGATACAAAGAAATCAAAGGTACATTTGTCAAAAAGCTGCAGCATTCTATGGTCTCAAACTCCATAGAATGCATCTAAAATGCACAGCATTTTAGATGTCTCCCCGTCTCAGCACACCTGCCTCCAATATTAGTTCATTAGCACAGATCAGTAGAGCTTGACTGCATGTTAGTGAGGCAGCTTCACCATTTAATTCCTGTGTGTAGGACAAGGGACACATCTAAAAGTTGCAGTACTCCAACTCTTGAAGACTAGAGTTTGAGACCTTCTGTAAAGTCTTTTCTGGAAGTAGTTTAATAGGTATACATATTTATTATTACAACATCCCAAAAAAGGTATTAGCTTTACCTCCTCTTTACTATATCATCTTTGTTGTTCTTTCAAGACTTCATGTTTACAGTTTGTGTTCTTCTCTCTAGAACTGTCGTCTTATCCGCCGTACTTGAAGGACCTGATCCACAGCCAGCTTTGCCAGCACCTGGGCATCCGAAGGCCCTGTTCTGAGAGCGGAGGAGGGATCGGCGAGGGGCATGGCAGCAGAGAGCCTTCCCCCACGGCGGGCTCTCCGGACACGCTCTGCTCCAGCCTCTGCAGCCTCGACGAGCAGCACCCGCTGCTCCGCGATCTGAGGACTCATCGCGGTAATCACGCCCAAAACAACGCAGCTGAACTTGCTGCAAAGATCCTGTCTGCGCTGCACGGAGGGGAGGAGCTGCTGGCCCGACTTCAGAGGGTGGGACATAGTGGGCCTGGCGGGGGAGACTGTGGCTTCCACAGCTTGAGTGGGGGCGGCCGGGGCAGCAGGTCCTACGGAGGTCAGGATTCTCCTTGCTACTCCACGTCTTACTCTGAAACGTATCTGTCACCTGGTGAGGATGATGACACCCCCTGTAAGGACTATGAAGGCACTGTGTGCCAGGAGGCGGTGGAGAGCCAGGGGGTGGAGTACCCTCCTGACTACGACCCACACAGGAGGGTGTCCGATGTGGCCTCCTCAGGGGTTGTTTCCCTTGACGAGGAAGAGGAGGAACTGGAGGAGAGAGCAGAAGAGCCGAACAACCAATGACTCCTTTTTTTCTCATCTCAGTATTTGGGGAGGGGCTTCTTCATTTTCAGTGACAACTTCCCCTCTTCGTCACAGTGTCTGAACAGTTTGGACTTTTTGAATGATGTGTAAATCATCTGTCTTTGCCTTATACTCGCAGCATCTCAGCACTCCTCTCTGTCCGTTGGGTGCTTTGTCTCCATTCCACGTATTAACACTTTTTGTTTTGAAGGCGTCCAAACAATCCTTTTTCATCAGTGTGAGAACAGTGAGGGCTGGACTAGGCGCGGTCAGTCCAGGGACTAATTCTCGGGTATGAAGCTCACAGTTTTTCGGCTACGTCTTCTTCGGTGCGGTGAACGGACTCTGCTCCAGGCAGACGGATCGACCGAGAGTCCAAACCTCTGATTTATATCTGCATGTCTTTTGCAAGTGCTGAAATCAATGGGCTGACCTGGGCTCGAGCACGTTTTTGTAATCTCAGCTGTGCTGTATCACCCCTGCCCATCGCTCCCTCTCTCTCGTGAGTGAGCAGGTTGACACTGCATCTTGGCACCTGACCTCACCCCATCCCTCATCTCCTAACCTCTTTCCCCCATCCTTTGCAAGAGAGTAAATAGCATCCTTCTGGGCATGGCTTGCTGAGTATGCCAAACTATTTAACCCTGTCACTGTCAATTATGAGCAAATGCTGCAATGTCTTCAAAATGACAGGAAATGGTATGTATTTTAAAAAAATAATCATGTGTTCCAAATGATATGACAGAAATGATATGCTTTTGATGTACTAGTTTTCTATCAGTCATGTTGTTGTTCATGTCATCGTCATGATGGACAGCTGGCATATTGATGAACAGCCGCTCGGTGTTCCCCGATGTTTTCTGTGGAGGAAACCTGAACTTTGCTCTTGAAAAATAAAAATTCGCAGCAGGGACGCAGAAAACACAAAGAGAGAGTTCCTGAAGCGACGCCTCAATGACGGATGTGTGGCAACAAGTGACAGAAACCTATTTTCCTGTGCAGAGATGGGTTGCATTTGGAGATTTTTCTATATTTTTGTATGCGTTGTCTTGCTTTGATCTCCTTGCCTATGCGGCGTGCCAGTGTATGTGGTCTTTGCACGAAGCTAATGTGGCTGTAGATTTCTCCTGTTCTTTGTTATCACTGTGTGATATAGTCTACTGGGAAAAAAAACAATACAAATGTGAAATTTTCCTGTTTTTTTTTTTTTTCAAAAGAGGATACTGTGATACGGTTTTTTGCCATTTATCATGATCCTCATGAAGAGCTTGTTTTTTTTGTTTATTTAAAAAAATTCTAAATACTCATCTTTTCTTCTCATGTTGACTCTTGAAAAGCTTTGCCTTTTTATTCTGTACTCTCCCTTTCTATAATGCTTGCAAAAAGGCATGTAATGTGACACGTTAAGAGCCTACTTCATCCTCTCCATGTTGATGTACCTGAGAGAAAATGTCTTTCATACAACTCAGGAAATCCCATTGAACTAGAGCATGGATGCATTCATTCCCACACGCACGTAGGCATGGGCTGGTTGATGGTACCAAAATGTTACACTTTCAAAACAGCTAAAAGTTTCTGTCATACTTCTCCTAAAGTTTAAAATGAGTTACCAGGATCAGGATACCAATGTTTTAAAAGAGCTACACTTTCAAAGTTGGCTTATTTTCCCTTTATATCTTTAACAAAGGTTGAAGACAAACGTAGACCTCATTTAGACATGTCAAGTGAATAAATAGCCCTGATTTAACATATTTCATCTATGGTTTAGACTAAGGAAACCAGCTACTCTAAGCTTAAAATTTGAATAAAAAATCTGTGAGGTCCACAACAAAACTCTAATAAATCATACAAAATGCCAAAAAACATTCAGTGACATTCATTTGCTTCAACCCTTATAAAATTTATCCATTTTTAAACTGAGATTTTGGAGTAATAATGTGCAATAATGTGATTTGAGTTGCTGGTTCAAATCCCGCTCCCTCTGTTTCAGTCATTGTGTCCTTAGTCAGAAAACTATCCTCACCTTGCGCAATTGTGGTTGTCGGAGGACCTGATGGTAGCTATGGCTACAATGTAGCTTACCACCATAAAGTGCTTCAGAGTCCTTGATAAAACGTCATACAAATGAACAACTTTTTAGGATTTAGTATTTAGATCAGATACTAACAGATCAGATATTTTATGGGCTATTTAGACATTACATTGATTTCTAAAATAGAGATAGTCTTTGGGAGTCTGTTATTAAAATACCTTGAGATAGTATTTGTCAAACCGAGTGCAAATTTCCAAAGCAAAGTTTTTTCCAGATAAATCATGAAACGCTAATTTATTTGGCTGTTCTGTAAACTTTCAGTTGAATATAATCCAAGTTCTGGTTATCAACTGTTGCAAAATCTTCAAGTAGTTAGTGATTATATTCATGTTCTGAAGTGGGTGAAGACTGTTTATGTAGCTGTTCCATATTCCTCCACCTGTGATGACAGTGCAGCAAATGACATCTATTTTGTACCCGGAGTGAATCGCTGTAAAACTACAGTCTATAGCTTTACACACGGACCACAGTGGAACTTCTGACCGAAGTCCCGCTGTGGTCAATCAGCAACATAATAAGCAATATTCAGCATCTTTAAAGTGGAAACCATGAGTGAAAGGTCTGAATCATTTCAGGCTCAACAAATTTGACTCTCAGATTTGTTGAGCCTCAAAATGGTCAACAAATTTCACCATTTAGAGGGCGATACATTGTAACACATGGTGTATCGTTGACACATGATGGTATCAATATGGTTGAATTTAGTGCTCTAGCACATTAGCAATAGCTCATGTTAGATGCGACAATAGTATAGTGAATTAGCAGAACTGATATTTGTGATTAGTGCTTTAGAGTCAATGCAACTAATTTTAGTTAGTGCTATCCATCAATGATGGCATGAAAACATAATTTAACATAATTTAAAATTTGATAAACGTTTGTGCTCTAGTATTAAAATGAAGTAGTAATATTAACTATACTAACATTGTTATTTTACCATAGGTAGGAATAGATTATTGCCTTTTTTATTTAAATCACAGTAGTTTGATCTTACTATATTTGTATAAATCCTTTTTTTAACATCATGACACTGTGAAATCAAGGTTATCATTTGAGAACCTGCTACCGGCCCATGCCTAAATGTACAAGCACCATTCCTCTTTCACTCTCACCCTGCATGTGTGCACATGTTCAAGAGAAACCCTGGAGTGAGTCGTCATTTTCTACAGTACAACATAATTCAAGCACAGACTTGATCCCCACTTCTATGCTTTTTGTTCAATGACGCCTCAATGTGTGTTTGTATTTTGAGATTTTGTGAAATTGTGTGTCCGACTGTGTCTCATAAGATGTCAGCAAACGCTCCCAGCTTGCACAGTCAGTTAATTCCAAATCCCCTCCAATGCAGCGATTCCCTTTAAAACAGTGTTTTGGGGTAGGTCATCTCCTGTTTGAGGCTTAACTTTTTCTGGTTTCGATGGATTAAATTAAAACTAAGGTTTGACATTGCCTCATTTACAGAAAACAGCAAATGCTAGTATTAAGAGTTAGGCAAAACCGTGAAAACTCAGGGGGAACCATTGAAGCTGTGCCTTTCATAAATCACCTTTGACCTCTCAAACTGCATGACTATCCTCACATCCTCCTTTGTGTCTCTAAGACCACAACTCCCATCCTCTCAAACAGAGATCACAGTAATGTGTACCCCTTAGACAGAGGCATCAGGAAATCCTGTTGTATCTCCTGCAGTGATGAGAGCTTGCAGCGGGCCGATCTGCGTCACTGTCCTTTTGCTTGACATTAAAAGCCGGGCAACGCTGCTGAAGCGAGGTCGTGCTTTTGTCCAAGCGCGATGACGCGATCGTCCCATTGTCTCATAACCTTCCCCCTTTTTCTCCCCTGTTTATCAGCTCACTCTGAGCATCTCTTGTGCACGTCTTTTCTCTGCATGTCTATTTAAATGTCCTTGCGGCTTCTCCAAGTAGACGGGCACCTTGGACTTTCTCTGTTTCTCACATCTACATGTATGTGTTATGAATCTTATACTTCTGAGAACTGTGACTCTGTTCATTCATCACCAAAAGAACAGTTTGTCCTCACATGGTTATCAGAAGATGTGCCGTTGATACACCAGACAGCCTGATGAATGTGTTTCCTCTCCATCCTTCCATCACCATCCTGTCATTTTCCCTTCTTCCATCCCACCTTTCTTTGTTTCTGTCCTTTGCTCCCACTCTTTTTTTGTCCGTCAATTGGTCCTTCCTTCCCCACAGGGGGGCTTATTATGTAAATAGATGGGCATCTTAGTGCTACCTTTGCCGAAAAGCAATTAGCCTGCAATTACAAAAATGACTGAACTTCAGGAGACGTGTATCTCTCTCTCCTTTCTATCTTTTTTTGTTCTCCTTTTTCCCCTTCAATCCATCTGCTCTCTCCTCTTCCTGCTTTCTCCCCAGACCCTCGTCACCAGCACAAGTTTCTAAGCGGCAGCTTTTGAGGTCAGCTGTCCCAGAAAACTCCACACCAACTTTTGTTTTCATACTTGTCTCTCTGTATAAGAAGTGTTTGTGATTTTGTGGCCCAGAACAACAGGAAACCCTTGATTCCCTTCATTGAGACACATGTCTTTCTTTCCTAACATGTTCCATCTTGTTTGTGAGAGTGTCCCAGGCCAATTAATTTTAGCTTGTTGCTTCAGGCAAGCAGTAACATTGGATACTTATCAGAGAGAAGTGCTCCAGATTCACTATATGTGTGACTGTGTGTGTGTGACATCAGCTGAGGGAACCAATGCTATAAAAAGACATCAAAACATCTGTCAGACAGTGTGAAGCAGGAGGCCGGCATAAATATTCACATGGTGGTAGTGCCCCCATCACCTTGTAACCTACTTACCATTTCAGAACAAAGCAGATGGGCCGGGGGACTGCTCTCATCACACCCTATCAGCGATTATTGGGTCAAAACTGGCCAACACAACTAGGAGTGAGTAAAATGTGCAACAGGAAGTGAGTGAGGGATATACATCGTCTGTGTTTGACCCACATCAGGCTGACATGTACAAAAATAAGACTTACAATAAGAAGGCCAAGAGAGTTCAGAGGGCAAAGCCATACTAGAGTCCCCTATCACAGAGGGCAAGGTGGGCACTAACAGGGTAAATGGAAAGATGACCTTAGATGATTGTAGTTTTCCACACTACAAGGGATTCATTTCACCATCTGCATCAGTCAAACACCTCTCCTTACCCATCACCTCTGTCTAAATGTCAGTCTCTTTTCTTCTTTCTTTTAATACCTTTCTTCCTCTTTTGGCTGAATGTAATTATTCAAATATAGCCACCTTGGATTGAAAAATAAATATATTTGTTTGCTGCATCTGATATTATTTCAAAAATAAAGAAAATATTGTTATTGTTCTTTGCAATACTCTGGTGTTTGGGTGGATATCTTTTTATGTTAGGTGAAGGTCTTCTGGAGATTAAACACTTTGGAAATCAACTAAAATCCTGTTTGGTGCATCTCTGACACTGCAAATTTCATGTTTTGTAAAGTTTTATTCTGTCAATTCAGATTTTAGCTGATTCTGATTTCAGTCATATTTTAAACAAATACAAAGTTTTAATTTTTAGATGTCTTTAGCATCTTATTGTAGTGAATGTCATTGTTAGCACAGCTAGCATTTGAATGCGTCTTTAGCATCTTATTTTCGTGAAAGTCTTTGTTAGCACGGCTACCATTAGAAAACAGTCAACATTTCTGACAATCTGCCAACATTTTCAAATCTATCATGTTTCCTGGGAGAGACGCTGAAAGCTCAAAAGGATAAAACAAAATAACTTTGTTGTCTTTTGCTCAGCCTTCCCATTATCTGCTTTAAGTCTCGCTGTCTAGTATCTTCAAAAATATAATTTCCTTTTAAATACTTTCTCACAGCTCTGTGCTTCCTCTAATTTAATTTTGAACACCTCTTTTACTGAAAGTAGCTTATCCAGACTATCTTACTATGAAACAGCCTTCACACCAAAGGACGTTGTTAGCGTGCACCAGTACTTTTGAATAGGTCGTTCACTGACTGGATAAAAATCTGACTATTTAGGTTTCAAAAACCAACACAGGTCAAATGAAGTTTGATTCAAATCTGGCAGATTCTGGTGCATCTCCGTAAGATACAGTGCTCTATGACTAATCATGCATTAAACTATTGTATTTCCTCATATAACACCAATAATCACAGTTAACACAGTGTAAATCAGTTTGCAGTTAGCTTACTGATATGAAGACATGATCCCTAGTAAGACTTTGTGGCAGCATCAGACAGCTGAAACAGGAAATGTGGTGAAAACTGCTGATTCTGTAGGCATATTTCACTTTTCCATGACATTGTGACTCTCTTGGGAACTGATAGATCCAGGAAATGAAGTGTTTTTATAAGAGGTGACCTTATAAAGTTAACTCAGTTAACTTGAGACTGGTTGATTGTCACACAGAGGTGGAGTTATAATCTGAAATATTCTGCAACTAAAAGGCAAATTTAAAAAAACAAAAAAACGTATGGTTTCCTAACAAGCTAAAGGGAGTGGAAAAATCCATACTTGCCACAGACATATTTGAAATTCAGAAATTTTATTGTTTTTGGGGAAAGTAACATGAAATACAAACACATTGCTGCATTGCAGAAGGGAAAACTGGTTAAGGCAAAAGTAAACACAGACTCTTGAAAATGTAAATGTCACATCTAAACTTAATGGCAAAAGCAAACAAACTCACAGTATGTAATTAGATATTTTTGTGTTAGTTCCTGAAGTTTCCACATTTATATACAGTAACCATACAGCACCTGATGTAAAGAAGAAACCATCCGTGGGGAAACTTTTCATCTGAAGAAAGAAGAAAACAAACAAAAAAAACCCAAACCATCTGGCACCAGAAGAAAAGCAAGGTCCAGGCATACAAAAACAACACATGAAATGATGTTTTTCAGGTTTGGTGTGTCACTGAATATCAGGCCACGAGTTTCACGTTAGTTTTGTATATACATATATTTATATATAAAACAATATAATTTTATATTTTGGCCTCATAACCAAACTTTGAGCTTATATACCCACAACCACAAACAAGCTGCTTGAGGAGCTATTTTCAATTTTTACTTCTGATAAATTCTAAATTTAACCATAACTTTTGGTATGTCCCTCCAAACCCTGCTGTCCCTAAAGTTGGGGCAAAATATTATTTTTTTTACCTCTTCTCATAAATTATTGCAACAATGTAAGTCTTTTCCAAACATATCATAGTGAAAATTAAACCACAACAAGAATAACAATAAAAACAAAAAATATGTTTGAATACAAGAATTTTGCAATTTTAAGGCGAATAGTGATTAAATCTCAAATCTCATACAATATAGTGATCCTGAATGCTTAACACGTTTATATCAAGCACTAATGTGGATAAAGAAACTATTTTCCTTCACTGTGAGAGCATACCTGCAGCATGTTTAAAAAACATGAAACCATAAAGTCTTCAACATTTAGTCAAAATAAGTGTTAACAGAGTGCTCTGCTGTATGGTTTAACAGTTGTTTGCGTCACAAAAAAGAGCTGATATGAAGCACCTTTCAGAAAAATCCTATTTTTGGTATAAAATCTCATCTTGTCAAGGTTGTGAAGCAAAGCGGAGCGGCATCTGATCCCCCCGGCTCAGGCGGCCCTGATCGGATCTGATCTACACCACAGACTGAAAAATCTGATTCTGAGCCTTGGGTCTGAGTGGCTGCCATTGAGGCGGTGCTCTAAAGATATGCAGTAATATCTGGGCCAAGACTTAAGTAAATCCCAGAATCTGAAGTTTTATTGTTGAACTTGAGGAAATATGTGGTCTTTTAAGTTGAAGAAAAGAGAGAAGAAAGCAAAATAAGGCTTCTTCTTTTGAAGTTTTTTAGTTGTTTAATTTCAATCACTATATAAAGGATCCCCTCTACAGTCATGAAGCATTTTTCTCAGTTATACCAGACTCTCTTCAAACTATGACAATTCATAAACTAGAAGTAGTTTCCTAAAGCAAGATCTTCTGGAGGGTGAAGTGGTTTAATACTAAAGTCAGACATGAAGAAATGTTTGAAACAAACAATTTAATGACAAATATCATTGAGTAGGAAATAAAAGTTTAGTTTGTACTCTACTATGTTATGGTATTACTGCAAACGACCTAATAAGGCTGGCCCAATGTGAAAAAGTAATTGCCCCAAACCATTATTTTCGAGAAAGTGATAAAACTTTTCTTTGCTGAACTCGGTGTGAGTCTAAATATTTCTATGCAGATTTCCTGAATGTTTTACAGCTGCAAACACATTGATGCAGGTTTATTTAACTATGACTCAGCCATGCTCAGGAAACCTAAATGGGCCTATCATGGTGTTCTCTGTTTATGTCTTGCCTCATTAACACCATCATTTTATCTCCTCTGAGTTCAGCCATGGTGCACCGACTTACGGTCCACAACCTGGAGAGAGGCAGCTCTGGACTCTGGAGACCAAAATGTGTCATTACGGGCTGAACCCATTCCCAGAGGAGGTACTGGGTCCCCAGTGAGGGAGTTGAGGATGAACTCCTCTGCTGCCAATTGAGAGAAGCTGCAGAAAACATCTGAGTCTATCTTCTCCCACTATGTCTCTTTTCTATCGTCTTTCCATCTTGGATATCAGCACCTTGTACAGGGTCAGGTTTTATGGCTTTCCAAGGACTTATTAATGTATGCTGTTTCACAAAGGCAAATGCATTTGTTCCACTGGTGGGGGAACACATTGGAGCTGTCAGTGCTTAATATTATCTGCAGAATTACTGCTGACACAAAGTTCTCTCAGCATGAGGCAAAGGCTGGACTGTACAAGCACAAACTATTAAAGGTATTCATCTATGTGACAGTCCTGAATGTCATAGTGATTTTAGGGCAATTTGTATATGTCATTGAAAACATGAAGGTTAACAGAGGGGTAGAAAAAGTCTACACACCCCTGTTAATATAATACAACAATTTTGTGATGACACTATGTCAAACATATTTAAAATCTTTCCAACTCTTCAGGTAAAAGTATCCTATAAAATAAAATGGTTGCAGTTCCTTTGCTATTTTGCTTAAACCACTTTTTGATTCTGTTCCAGCATTCATCCCTCTTGACTTCACACCTGTCATCAGCTATAGTAAATCTGTTTAAACTGAGGGAAAGCTCAGCCTCAGGAGGATTCTCTTGACATTTGCTGATTTGTGTCCTTTAGCTAAAGCTTTGGTTTACAGAGGCTAAAATGGAGTTCATTGTAGTTATGAATCAGGAGAAAATAAATCCACAGTCACTGTGGCACAGCAAAGATCAATTTTTGACAAAAACAAAAAAAACAAAAACAGTGCAACAGTAACCTTTCTACAACTGAACATTCCCCCATTACTGATAAAAAAGACAAAGGAATCCAGTCCTGGAAGCTGTCAAGACGCCGACAGCAGCAGCACTGAAGTACTGAGTGTGTTCTGCCTGTGACAACAGTGTCTTGTCTTCTTCTTGCCTAGACTAAGAGGGGAGTTGGAAGAAAAGGTTTTTTTCTTCCAAAGAAAACATCCAGATCTAATAAATGTCCTCCAATGTGTCATGAACTGATAAAACTAAAGTTTAAGTCTTTAGCAACAATTCAAAAAGGTCTGTCTGCCTTCCAGAGGATGTTTGGTTGTCCTGTGATGGACTAGCGACCCGTCCAGGGAGTATGTGCCAACACCTGCGCTTTCAAGGGTCGGCTAGGAAACTCAGGGTGAAGAAGAAATTTATTTTTTTAAATCGCAACAAGTGTACACTTATATCCAGGGCTGTGAATGACAGAAAAGCCTCACAGCCTGAATGATTTGGAGAAGTTTTGCAGAGTAGACAGACATTGGCAAGTCAAGATGATTCCTACCAAACAAGACTTAACAATGACATTGAATCAAAAGGTACTCCATCAAAGTACCAAGGGAGTGCACAGTTTTTCAAAGTGTTTTTATTTTTTTAAATATTATTTTCTCCTATTGTGCAAGATTTACATCACATTAAATGCAGATAAAGTCTGGAAATGATTTATCATAGCTCTGTGGATAAGTACAAAAACCAGATGAATATTCTATATCCATTCAAAGTTAGTCTTCTACACAGAAAATTGAATTCAAAAATAGCAAGCACAGATTGTTACTTTGGCTCACAGAGTGCCTTCTCAACAAGTATCCGCTGCTTTAGCTTCGCAAAGCTTTCAATTTGTTTGCAGAATAGAAAGCAAATGAGTCAGATATGTTTGACATTGTATGCAAGGTCAGTCGTATGGACGCCCTAACCTCTCAACGGCTTTTCTATTTCTGACTACATGCCAGAAACGTCTCCAGCAGCTCTGATGGGTGTTATCTCTGGATGTGGGTATTTGTGTGTGAGAATAGGAAGCGGTCTCCACTCATTATCAGTTTATCCATTACACTCTTGGCCCAAGTGCTTGGACAAATTACCATTTAGGGCTAAAGCCAGATTGCGTTGCAGAGTAGCCAACACTGTGTCCCATGATGCAGCAGGGCTCTATAAAACCTCACAACAAAGACTCCAGGATGGTTATTATGAGGTCAGTAGCTGCTGGCAAACTCTGTCAGTGTTTAATGAGAACGCATATCTGAGGACAGATTGGCTGCATCTGGGATAGAAGTTGGTTCTCAGCAAGTTTTAAAGGCCACCGATATCTTCAGTCATGGCATTACTGACAACTTCCAGCCAAAGATCCTCTTCCTCGTATCGCTCCTCATCACGTTATAGCACTTCCAGCTCATATCGATCAGATGGATCACATAATGGATCCTCTGATTCCCTGGATGCTCTTTTCGAGCCTTTTATTCACTCAGCAAATTGCTCTAGTCTTTTCGGAGATGAGGGCTCAGTGGGGCCCGACAGTCCACCCAACTTCAGCAGGTCATCATTTGGAAATCCAGGTAAGAAAAACATTCATTTACCTAATGATGTGTCTACTTCTCACTAGTCCATGACACAATAGCAAGAGTCAGGGGAAAAAAAATAAAAATGAGGTCCGCAACATCAAGTAATGAACTTTAAAGATCCAGTATTTTTTTTTAGAAAGTTTTCTAGTTTGAAACTAGTTTTGCCTCAGATCCATAAAAAGGTGTCAGAGTAATCTATTTTTAAATGGATATTCCTTTGACATATTTCTTGTCATTTATCGATAGGAATACAAATTTGTTCAGAATATTAAACCATATCCAAAAGATTTTGAAGAACTGTATCTACTTCCTCTCCAGACTGTACAGACTTTTTTTCTTGTTGAAAAGCCTTTAAAAACAAACACTGTGTAGTAAAGCCTGGCTTTAATGCTTTTCAAAGATCAATTACGTATTAATTACTAGTCATAATAAAACAAGCTCATCTGTAAACATTTTTATTATTCATAAAAAGCGTAGCTAGTCTTGTACATTAATGTGTTTTTCAAGCCTCAGGAAGCCCTGTTTTGTATCCACTCCTCCTGTAGGTGGCACTGTGACGAACTGGCAGGGAAATGGGGTGCGATGTCTTGGTGATTCCTACTATATGGCAGCTGACCTCAGTCAGTTCGAGCCATACGACATCGTAGTGATGGCCTACAACCACCAGGTCGTCATTCACGCACAGAAGGTGTGTATGTGTCTGTTTATTTTTCCCCTGAAAAGAAGTTATTGGAAATTTAAAAATGGTAGCTAACATATTTACTGTTGCCTTACTGAGTAGCTTTCCTCAGGCTGGCATGTGTTCCCTGAACTCTACCTTGACCAGAAATACGAAGTGATCTCAAAGTGAAATCAGCAACTACAATAATTTTAGAAGGACACTTGAGTTTTCAGCGTTTGTCCACAAGCTTAAGTGGTCAACAAATATATTTGAAATTCCAAGCATCCATTTTGCAACAAATCATAACTAATGTCCAATTAATCAATTATTTAATTTTTAGATAATTTTTCATTAGTCTTAGTTTCATGTTAAGTAGAAACACAACCATCCAGCAAATTTTACTCAGTAG